>CATKHJ010855916.1:0-28911 GCA_949750685.1 Vernicia montana
TATATATATATATATATATATATATATATATATATATATATATTTCAGTCGGTTCAGTTCAAATCAAAATTTTTTTGGTAAAAATTAAACTGAAATTTAATTTAATTTACTATTTTAAAAATTAAATCGAATCGAACTAAACCAAACCAATCGGTTTAATTTTTCAGTTCAGTTCGGTTTTGCTCACCCCTACCAAGAACAATATTAGTTCATTTGCTCAAGCCAAGATGATTTCTTTTTCTTCTTCTTCTTTTTCCTATTATTCTGGGTATGGGTCAAGTTCTTTATCAATGAATAATGAAATTAGAAATGCCAATTTAAAGAAGAAAAGGCAGGCTTCTATGGAGAAATTTATGGGTTTATTAATTTTTTTTATGGGTATTTTGTTGTTAGTGAATTGTGAATAATTTTATGATTTTTTTTTTTAAAAAAATGGGTATTTTTTTGGGATTTGTGATTATCTATTGGGATTTTTCAAGAATTATTAAATCTTCAAAAAAAATAAAAAAATCAATTTGACCCCATCCGACTGGCTAACAGTCCTAATGTTGAGCATAAACTTCAAGTCCATATTCTTCAAGCTTTTAATTCCAACTCCTTTCAATTATTCATTTCGATTTTATAATTAGAGAATCATTGATTTCTTTAAGTTTCTTTTGAAATATGTAGATTGTTAATCAAGATTCTGGATTTTTTTTTTTTTGAAGAACATCATTAAATAAGACACATAAGAAGTATTATTTACAAAACATATCATAACATGTTACATATTAGAAGGGCAACTTTTGATTACCTGAAAAATAGGTTGCATGTAATTCTATTCAATGGTTAGGATTTTAACATGATGATCTAATGGTAAAAAAGAGCAGGTTTATCGGTAAATTCAGTATACCGTAGAAAGAGCAATCTATTATATAATATATATTAAAGCTAGAGTATTGAGAAAGTTTTGAAACTCTTTTTATACTTACGATTTAATTTATTTTTTTACAATTTTTTAAATTTTTTATGTAATTTTAAGTATTTAAAAAATAATTAAAAATAAATATTAGGTAATTAATAGGATATTTAATATGAAAGTTTAAATTTTTTTTTAATTTTTTTATATAATAATCTTAATTGAACAAATTAAATAAAGAAAAAAATTAAAAAGTATCAATATAAAAAAATTTAAAAATAAGAAAGATAGTATAATACTTTTTGTTGTCTCCCATAAATATTTTGATGATACTAAAACTTAGTTTAATTAAGCTCATTTATATTGGATATATTATGATGAGTTAAGCATGTTTTTAAGCAAGAATACCTTATATATGCTTATTGTTTATTTAAGTAACGGGCTTTACAAATATATCACCCCTGTTACCTTTATATTTTATTGAAGTTTTGTCAAGTATATAAAATTCATGGAAGTGATAGTTTCATCACTTTCGTTACCATATGTTGACGAGGATTCAAAGTTGTTCAAGCTATGAGGGAAAATTAAAGGTTTAAATAGTCAAGATTTTAAATATTGAAAAAGTATCAAGACAAGAAAAGTAATTGGCGTTACTTTAATTCTAAAATTTAGACTGAGACCATTTTCGCTATCATGTCCAAACTTCACTAGCGTGTACTTTCATCACTGTCATGATACTCAAAGGAATATAAAAAGATCAAAGTACCAATCATCAGAGGGATAGAATATTCACTACCATTACATAGACATGTAACACTCGTGATTCATCGACTCAACGACGTGAACATGTCACATCAAGTAAAATTTGAAAAAATTTCTAGTCGTTGGAGACATGGAGGGAGTAGTTATTGCTTGGGTTAAGAGTCCAACAGTCATATTTATTACTCATATAAATACTAGAAGATTCAAATAAAGCATGTAACTTTTACCAAGTGAAAATTAAGTGCTACTTTAAGTAAAAAGTTTTCATTCTAATCTTTATTCATCTTATACTCTGTTTTTATAACACTAGAGCTAATTCTTCTATTTTTTTTTGAGTGTTCTTCATTTTGAGTTAGTGAACTTCATTGTAATCAATCACTTTAGCTTGTATTAATTATTGTGAGACATCAAACACACAAACTCAATTGTATTTGAGAAATTTAGGGTGAAATCCCTTGAAATCTATTGTAAATGGTGAAATCTCGAAGAACTAGCTTGTAAAGCATTTGGGTGCAATCTTGTATATCTAGTGGAATCTTAAATCGATTTGATTTAGGAAAAATGAACGTAGGAAAAACGTTTGAACTCCGAACCACTATAAAACTTGGCTAAGCATTCTCTATTTTAATCTCTTTATTTGTGTTATTTATTTGAAATTGAGATATATTGCATATAGGGAGATAATTTGCATTATATTTTTTAATAATCCTATTCACTCCTCTAGGATTGTCATAATTGGGACAACATTTTTAATACATTATAATATAATTGTTTTCATTATATTCCCCTATAATTTTTTTTTCTTTTCATTGAATATATTGTGATTAATAATTTGAATTTTTATATTAGTATATAAAGTTAAAACATTGACGAGTAAACCGGTTTAAAAATCTATTTCAATAATAATAATAATAATAATATTATTATTATTATTATATATATATAAATTTTTAACTTTTTATGACGCATAAAAATTAATTAAAAATATTTTTAATAACAAACCGCGCAAAGCGTCGGTTTATGAACTAGTTATTTAGTATACCATATGCAACACATTCTCACTCACATAAATATGAGATTCATTTTCTATAAATTCAAGTAATTCAAACAGATCTTAATGTATTTGTGAGTGTAAGGTGTACTATTTTTAGTACAGCTAATACACCCAAAAAATTTTTAAAAAAAATAAAAGACCAATTAATTTAAGTTCGATATGGTTAATATATTTTTATTATTAAAATTGAAGTGACAATTTAGTTAAAAATTACTATATATAAAAGAATGAAGTATTATTTTTATAAAATTCACTTTTTTTTTTTTTTTTTTTGAAAAAGATAGGATTATATTAATGATTACTATCAAAATTTAAAACATCTAGCAGAAATTGAGGTGGGTAAGTACCCCAGGCAACATTTTATGCATAGGAACAAGCTACTTGAGACAACCTATAAGTTGCTTAATTAATAGTTCTCTTTACAAAACTAATCCTAATATGAGAAAGACAATTTAACAAAGTACTATAGGCCTCAACTCCACCTTCTTCACCAGTAACTATGCCATCACCGATCGGCGATCTCAACCACTGCTCACCAAATTGAACTTGTTGTCTCCGATGTTCCATAGGGTTTCTCAATCTGGTTCTCTGGATTAGTAAATGGTTTATCACAAAACCTATAAGAATGACCCAAGAAACCACAAATAAAACAAAAACTAGAAAGTTTCTCATATTTAAAATTTATGCATGCCCAATCCCCTCTAGATTGCTTAATATTCATCCTTCACTTGATAGGATTCCAAACATCAATGGAAACACGAATATGCATGCATGCACATCATATACTTACAAAGTTATTTGGGTCCGCTTCAATGAAAGACCCAATAAAATTGCCAATATCCTTACTTATCTTCTCTGACATAAAACCCATTGGAAGATCATACCCTTGCACCCAGAACAAAGCATAAAAAAGGAGAACATGTGAAGGTTGTTCATCCACAAATAATCTTTTAAACAAAAGAACATGATTATTAAAAGTCCATGGTGTCCCCTCAATGACTTGCGATATATCAATTACATGAAAAAATTGAAAAAGGAACAGAGCGCTTGGTAATTCCTTTATACATACCCCTTTCATATATCTCCAAATTGATGCCAATGTATTTTTCATGGCGGTAAATTTTATGACTTTGTCGGTGAAAAATGGTCCAACCAAACAATACCGACGATCTTCAGATGAAATATCCAACTCT
The DNA here is from genome assembly GCA_949750685.1 of Vernicia montana. Lineage (NCBI taxonomy): Eukaryota > Viridiplantae > Streptophyta > Magnoliopsida > Malpighiales > Euphorbiaceae > Vernicia > Vernicia montana. The sequence goes on from CATKHJ010855916.1 coordinate 3,908, forward strand.
TCCTGTGGAACCTCCAATCCACCCTCTTCTTCTTTTGCAATTAAAATCCTCGAATACATCTTCTATTCACACCATTTCCCTACCAAAATGAATTCATCATACGTTGGAGCTCAGCATAAAGCTCCAAAGGAAGAAGAAAGATACTCATTACATAGGAGGGAACTACTTGCGCTACTGACTTCAACGTAATTTATTTTCCTGCTCGAGACAAGATCTTGCGCTTCGATCCCTGTAGTCTCTGCCATACTCAATCTTTCGCAAATTGGAACACTTCTTTTTTCTTCTTGCCAACTAAAGATGTAAGCCCTAAATAATTTCCTTTGTTTGTAGCATACGCCACACCAAAAGCCAAACACATCCTATCACGCAAATCTTAGTTCACATTAGAGCTGAAGTTTATTGAGGATTTATCAAAATTAATAACTTGGCCCGAAGCATCCTCATATAATTTAAGCATTTAAACACTTCATCAAAAGATAATTGTCGCCAACAAAAAAGAGATGAGACACAAAAGGTGCTCCCCTTACAACCCGACAACCATGAATAATCCCCTTTTCCTCATAGCTCTGAATCAATGAAGACAAACCTTTAACACACAAGATGAACAGATAGGGAGATAAATGATTTCCTTATCTCAAACCCCACTTAGGAAAAATAGGACCAATCTCTTTTTAGTTATGGACAACTCGATAATTTACCGTAGAGACGCACATCATAATTAAATCCACCTATCTAGAAGAGAAACCCAATTTCAGCATCATATTCTTTAGGAAACCCCATTCAACACGATTGTAGGCTTTACTCATGTCAATTTTCAGCCAAAAGAAACACATTTTACCTGACATCTTCCTTAATATCGCCACTAATTTTGCCACTTTCCATATCCACAAACATCCCCTCAACTCCACCTTCTTCACCGGTAACTATGCCATCACCGCTAGGCGATCTCAACCACCGCTCACCATATTTGATGTTCCATAGGGTTTCTCAATATGGTTCCCCATATTAGTAAATGGTTTATCACAAAACCTATCAGAATGACCCAAACCACAAATAAAACAGAAACTAGGAAGTTTCTCATATTTAAAATTTATCCACGTCTAATCCCCTCTAGATCGCTTAATCTTCATCCTTCGTTTGATAGGATTTCGAACATCAATGGAAATATGAATACACATGTATGCACGCCAGACACCTACAAAATTATTCGGGTCCGCTTCAATGAAAGATCCAATAAAATTGCCAATATCCTTACTTATCTTCTCTGACATAAAATTCACTGTAAGATCATACACTTCACCCAGAACAAAGCATGAAAAAAGGGAACATGTGAAGGTTGTTCATTCACAGATAATCTTTTAAACAAAAGAACATGATTATTAAAAGTTCATGGTACCCCCTCAATAACTCGAGATATATCAATTTCATGAAAAAATTGAAAAAGAAACAGAGCGCTTGGTAATTTCTTTATACATACTCCTTTCACAAGTCTCCAAATTGATGCCAACGTATTTTTCATGGAGGTAAAGTTTACGACTCTGTCGGTGAGAAAACGTCCAACCAAACAATATCGACGATCTTCAGACAAAATATCCAACTCTTCTTGTGCAACCTCCAATCCACCCTCGATCTTCTTCTGCAATTGAAATCCTCGAATACATCTCCTCTAGGCTTGAAGAAGCTTGATTCGAACTTGCCATAATCACTAACGACAAAAATTTTCCAACACAAACAACCAGAAAGAAGACCAAATAAGTACTGAAACAAACAAAAGATCCACCACTAACAGCTTTCCATAAGGCAAGAAAACCAAAACTTGTCAATAGACAAGACTTTTGTCTAACTGTAGCTTTAAAATTAAATTTTAAGAATAGAAATTGGAGTATTGTATTTTTACTATGTGCAATTACAAGAGTAACATGCCATGTTAATTAATCATGAATCTTATAAACAAAGTGATTGGTAAAAGATACACAATACACTTAAAAATAACTATGAAGGATAAATAAAATTTTCAAGTATATTAGACTTTACATGTCTATAAAGAATTTAAAAAAAAAAAAAAAAAAAAAAAAAAAAAAACCCTATTCATTTCTAAAGTTTTTGCAGCTCAAATAAACACATTAAAAATACTATAAAAGATGTTTCACTGCATGAGATTTCCTGCTTTGCATAACTTCATATATATAGAGAGAGAGATCTTCCCTTGCAAATACAAGAAGATTGATTCTGTAATTTGAACCTGAAATTTCCATATTCCACATCCCAAATTTGCAAGCAGGAATGCTTGGAATTGCAACTTATGCATGAAATTTTATAACAAAAGAACAATGGAAAAATAATATGAACAGACAGATCACACAAAATCACTCTTTCATGCAGAAATAAAATTATAACTTTCTCCTTCTTCAATCCCAAATGTTTTTTCTCTGCTCTTCTTTGCATCTCTCCTAGGAAAATTTGCAGACTGGTGAGAAGTAGAGGCAGAGGAAGAAGAGAATGCTTTTTCTCTCAAGTCCTTTCGAATTCTCCATAGCACCTCAGCACATTCCTTCATGGAAGGCCTTGATGGTCTTAGAGAAGAAAGGCATCGGTTAGCTAATTGAAGGACTTTCTCCGCTGCCATGTTTGATGAAGGACTTCTCCTTAGCATTGGATCCATGACTAGTATCACGTCCTTCTCTTTTACCTTCTGCATTGCCTGCACATGTTTATGTTTTTATTTATCTGTAACAAGCTAGTGAAGAATAAGATAGCTATAACAATTGGATCTTTTACTGAAGACCAACACAAGTGCAGTACTAAACATAGCAGAACCATATTAAGAGTCCGTTTCATATTATTGTTAGAGCTGTTGCCAGAAAAATTCTCTGTTGAAAATACCAAATAGAGATTATTGAAGTTTGTTTTTAAGGTGAATTACTACTTTTTCCAACAACATCTAAATGATAGTTTTTTAGAAAAGCATTTTCCACCTTAATGCCAAACAAATTATAAGTCATTAACATTTCGCTCTAGTTGGGGTCAGAGATTCAAAACCCAAATTCTTTCTTGATGTATTTCTAGGGAAATTTTGATGAAGCTATATCTGCCTTTGAAAGGATAGAACGTAACATTAGGAGATTCTGCATCACAGCTAAACCTCAGCAACTGGAAACTATTTTGGACTAGATTCCCTGTGTTGTCCTCGTGATTTTCACCTTTCATCTGCAGAATTTTCATTGATGGGCCAATTACCTAATTCATCTCCAAACTTGTTCTCATTTTTTAGTGATTCAGAACACTGTTCTGATACCAAAACTTGTCTATAATACATAGGGACAGGCCATATGAAGATGTGACAAGTCCCTAAGCTTGTAGTGGCTACATGTTATCCTTAAAGAGCTCAACAATGTTCTTCAATTAAATTTATTGACAAAATGTGTGCTATAAACACTAAATTATAGTGATGAGAGTATCTACCTAGGTTTTTCCCAATCAATAAATAATTTAAATTCAGAATTTTTTTTAAATTAATTTGGCACTGATTAGGGTTCGAACTCACAACCTCATAACCTTGGAGACGACTCTAGTACCACTGACCCAAAACATGAATGAGAATCTAATACTTGAATTGAAATACTTACCCATCTTGTGGTTACTCTCTCTTTTATTGGTCTATTTTGTTCAATTGGGTGTCTTCCAGTCACCAATTCAACAAGTAATACACCAAAAGAATAGACATCACTCTTCTCAGTGAGTTGATATGTCCTCAAGTATTCAGGATCCAAGTAACCTGTTGTTCCTTTGATTTGAGTTGAAACATGAGTAACACCAGGATCTTCTTCTGTTAATCTTGCTAATCCAAAATCTGCAACTTTGGCGCGGAGTTTTTCTGTTATCAGAATGTTTGATGCTTTTATGTCTCTGTGGATTATGGGAGGATCTGTCAAATTAAATGACTGAAGTTCAGGTTTCTGAAAGATTCTACTTTCCAATATAATCTGATAGTCTGTATTTGAATTTTCCAGTCCATAAATTAGTAATGTTTGATCTGAATCATTACTAATTTTGATTGGAAATCATGTTATACCTATGTACATGTGAAGATAGGTAATTGCATGAGCTACATCAATTGCAATGTCCAGACGTTCAGAAATCTCTAGTCCATTTCCCCGCGTACCTGCACAATCAAATGACCACATTTCAACTGATTATTACAAGAAAAATTAATCATTGCATTAACAGTTGCAAAGCATTAAAGAGGTTAGTCCGCCTTGTAATACAAAAGATTAAGAGTTCAAAACCCTGACAACCTCCTTCTCTTTAAAAAATTCTGAAAGACTTAATCAGTTAATCCTATTTATGCTTTTCTGGGTCATACAAGTAAACTCAGCCTACCAAATCATCCATTTACTAGTCCATTGACAAAGAAATGAAAATTCTATAACAAGAGAATTTTGCCATTAATTTTTCTATCAATTTGCAGGTGGAACATTATCATAGCTTAGTCCAGAAATGATGCCATAAACTGAGTCTACTTAAGAATTCCTAGTCATACTAATAAAGCTGATAGTTGCTTCACTTACCATCAAGATGCTCTCTAAGACTGCCATTGCCAACATATTCAACCACAATGATCTTCTCATCTCGATGTTCTACATATCCATATAACCTCACCAAACTCAAGTGTTCAATCTTAGATAGAGTAAGTACTTCATTCTTGAATTCCAATGACAAACGCTTGTCATAATCATTCTGCCACAGAGTTTCAATTCATTATCTTGAGTTACTATTGATTTGGATCATCAGTACACATTCTTTTTCCTGTCATAGTATATAGTTTTGTACCTTTTTAGCACGCTTTAAAGCAACAAGAGTTCCATCCTTGAGCTTCCCTTTGTATACAGTTCCAAAACCACCTTCTCCAATCTTATTTGCTGGGGAGAAATTTTCAGTTGCTTTATAAATTTCTTCAATGGAGAAACTAATTGTTCCAACTGGTCCACTTGAGACGCTGGAAGAGCCATAGGAACTAGAAAACCTGAATCTTGATGTTGATGAACTCTTACTATTGCTTCCTGTTGAAAGATCAGTGGAAACTGCAGGTTATAAGGAAGATTAGTTTCTGAAACTACAAACTATTAATAGACCAAAGTTGACTTTCTAGGGCATTGAAGCTTCTTTAAAAATATAAAAACTCTATAACACTCATGATCCAATAACTTAGCCTAGTGATCGAGTATCTGTCTCGTATTACAAGTTCATGTAAGAATTGCCGATGTAAAAAAAAAAAAAAAAGGAGTCCAAGAGCTTTGCAAGAAGAGTAATAGTAACTTACATGAAATTCCTTCAATTTGAGTGTCCTTTCTTTGGCTTGCACTAATAACAACTCCGGCCGACTTTCTTCCCCGGAAAAATAGAAAAGTGAAAACTCCAGCTACCTTTTTGATATATTTGAAAACAGGATTAATTTGAGTTTTGCCATGATGTGTACTGGTGTTAGAAATATGTTTTGTATGGCTTGATTTTAGAGTATAAGGACTTGAAGTTTTCTTCATTTACAGAGAAATGTCTTCTTGTTGTGGAGAATTAAGTTGTTTGGTTAAAAATTACAAGCAAATGGAGGGGATGGTTTTAATGTTTCCATGTCTCTATCTTATATTTAATTTAATGTTTCAAAGACTAATTCAAGCAAAACGCGATTTAGTGTTTGTCTTCAAGGAAAGATAATCCAAACACACAAGAATTTTTTTTTTTTTAATGTATGTTGAAAAAACCAAGTCAACAGTGCAGCTGGTAACCAATATACTAATCTTATAATAGTCTTGAACCATTCCAGTCAATTTGGCTTTTACAGAGAATAATTTTCATATAGTTATTTTAGAATTTTCATTCCTATTTGGCCTAATCCGAGGGTAATTTGCTTATGTTATGACAGCAAAGTCTGTTTAGCATTGACTCCGATTATTCTTTAATTAATTTTGGCATTTTAGATTAGGAGTTTTCTCTCTTTTTTTTTTAAAAAAAAAATATTTTATGCATTTGTATCAAATACACCTCCTAATCAATTTTTATTTTTTTTAAAATATATTTAACTTTTAACTTATAAAAAAATAATTTTTATATTTTTAATTAATAATTTATTAATATAAAATTAATAATCCTATTTAAATATTTAAAATTCTTTTATTTAATGTAATACTTTACAATTTTTTTTTGGATTACAGAAGAGGGGAAAACCCACAAACAGACCAATAAACACTAAACTGAAACCATTCTTGGCATAGAGACCCCTAACACATACTCTTGAAGCAAACTACCCATACCAGCAGGAGGCAAGGCAAACTCAGTGACCCCTCTGGTGCGAAAAAGAGCCTGATTCGCTAGCCAATCAGCTGCTCTTTTGCACCAAGACCACGCAACAGCTGTCCACAAGCTTGATTAATATATTGACTTTTACAATTTAATCAATAATACCATCCAAATATTTATAATTTAATTTAATTATTTATTTATGTAAATAATATTTAATGGTAAGTATCTAATGTACGAACCCAGATTCAAAATGAATAATTAATTTCAAATTCGTACGCCGTCCCAAATTCATTTATAGCCAAACATTAATCATAAATTATAAAATCATATTACATATAGTTGAATACATTAAATACCATACCCATCTGCATCCCCATATTCCCTACTTAAGTTTTAATAACATACCCCATTCCTAGATAAATGTAAAGCTTTGCAACACCATCAGAAAGCATACATGATCGCCAGCCCAACCAAATTTTTAGATTTTAGTTTTTTCTCATAATTTTTATTATTTTTTGAGAAATATACAAATTAATGGCTCTAAATTTTTCAAAATTTTAGTTATTACATAAATATTTTATATATTTTCCATTATAAAATATTATACTTAACCATCAAATTTCTTAAAAATAAAAATTTATTAAGTAAATTTTTTTTTTCTCTGTCTGGTTCCGCCCCTACACCCGGAGGGCTGTACACCTCATATATTAAAGCTGACAGGTACAAAAGTACAATGGAAGATGGTAAATAAATAGAAATGTTTCAACCGGCCAAGCATGAGGGTATATTTCAGATTAGTCCATAATCTTCCATTTTTTCATAATTTAAAAACCAAAATCAAACCATGACATTGGTTAACCACTAAAATGATTTAACACATTTTACATGTTCGATTTGTAGATTTTTCCATTTTATTTTTCAACAAGCTATTTTTTTTGTTAATCACTGCAGACCCTCTACAGACAAGTGAACCCAGTATCATACCTCCAGTTTTTGCTCATTTTCTGAAGTGAAAAACCTTGGCACACCTGAATCACAAGCACTTGCCACTTGAGGGACTATAAAAGTACACTCTATATTTCTTTGACTTCATACATAATTTTTCCCCTCTAATGCAAGGGATTTTGCAGCCCAAATTCTCTACTACCTTGAAGAACACTGCTCCCTTAGTTGCAACTGCACACTCTGTACAATCCACTTTCGACTAATGTTTTGTATAGGTACGACTTTTTCAGGTTACTGCACAGCAAAAATTCATAAACAGTCCATTACAAAATTAAATGATAGCATCAAACTTCAAATAGTCGGTTAAGCATGCTGTCAAAATTGACAATGCTATAGTACTCAAACGGGACTTTAATAATTTTGGACATATTGCTCAAATGACAACATGTTACTCTAAAGAGTGCCAAGTGTTTGCAAGACACTATCATAGCACCATATATGCATTGTTGAATGCCAGTTCTTATTAAAGAAGTGCAAAATTCAGTAGAATCATGAGAACATAAAGACCTCAACAACAAGAAGAAAGACAGAACAAAAATTGTTTATACTGACCAGTTTCGTCAAAATTCACCCTCTCTCCAGTAGAAAAGTTGATGTAGAACAAAGCAGAGAGAAAATATAAGAGTGATGTAAGAAACAGAAATCCTTGGAATGATCCCACAAGTTCAACAAAGAAACCAGCTCCAACAGTTCCTACAATGGCTGCTAAAGTTCCAGCAGTGTTTGAGATTCCTAAAACAGAGTGAAAAGAAGTAGTTAGGAAACCAAATGAAACCTAAACATTTTAACACTGACTATTTTGTTACAAGTTTTCTGAAGACGGAAGACCTTCCCCTCCACCTAGTTATCTTGTTACTGCCCCTGGTCAGCTGGCCCCAACACAATGAACCCCCACCCACCCACCCACCCCTTCTCTCCTCTTCCCACACAAAAAGAGGGCCTATAGGTGTTTTTTACTCAAGTCCAATTCTTACCAAATGTTAATATTGCAAAGGCAATCATATTGCAGTATATCAAATTGAACTCATCATTTGAAATATAGATTTAGTAGTACCATGTAAAACACCAGTATATTGTGGAGCAATCTCCTGGAAATAGAAGTGAAATGTGAAAGGTTAGAGAAACATTTTAAAAAAATAATTTAAATTTTACATCCTTTAGTCTACCAACCTGAAAGTTCACAAGAAAACCCGAGTGACTAAAAGCTTTCAGTGCAACAGCTAAAGAAAGCCAAGCAGATGCAATAAATGGAGTTTTTGCAGTAGTCAAACCAATAAGAGCAATTGCAGGACCCATAAAACCAACTGACTGCAGACAAGAGACAAATTTAACTGTTGCTGATAAAACCCAAAATAACAGATAGGCATAAAATGGAAAGATAAGATATAGTCTTAAGGACCTAGTTTCTAGTTTTCTACAATGGTAGTACAGATTTATTGTATATTGTTTACAGACGTGAGAGAGGGGTGATAAAGTTGCCTCATATTTACGCAAGATATAAATATCTCATGTACAATTGATTCAGATAAGACACGCTTAAACAAGATAATAAAATTTTCATGGTGCCTATATTCAATTTACAGAACCATAACCCATAAGCACTTATATGGTAAGAGGAAAAAAAAATTATTCAGAGAACTCTTCTTGGGAAGATGTTCCACATTCAGACTCACTGTCACAAAAATACTGTGGTTGGTGTTGGTCACCAGAAAATTGATGAATCACTGGATGATATAAGCTGTAACCTTTTAAGATAACTCATAAGAATCAATTAGCCTTTTCTTTCCAATTTCTTCATGTTCGAAATAAGTATCATTTATGAGCAGAACGGTTGTTTCCACCATCAGCCATTTAATTATCATTAGAACAGATAGTGTACATATTGGTGACATGGAAGAAAAAATACACCTGCATGATCTTGCGGGTCAAAGTGACACTTGTACCACTCTGTATCAGCATGTCTGACCACATGCCACCAAAGAATCCCATAACTGCCATCAAACTCCAAGGAACTGCACTAAACCATGCTGCTCGTTTCAGGTCAACATGAAATATCTGCAGTTTCACAATTTTTAACTCATCAAAAGTTTATCACATAATAAACCTGCGCCAAACAAATGGTGAATCCACAGTGTGCAACCAAGTATATGGTCTTACCGAGTTAAAGTATATAGGCATCCAGGAAAGAATAACAAAAAATCCCTGGAGAAAGATTTCAATTAAATTAGTAAAAGAAAATGCTATGCTAAAATTTACGAGGGTATGATGCCCACCACATAGTAAGAACATTTCAAGATGCTTGTGAAGGAAATTAAAAATCCAGATCAAAGAGTTTAGCATAAAGTTATGTGAACATTACCCAGCTATGCATGGCATTTGCAACAATTAGGGACCATGTTGGCATTTTAGATAGCAAGCGTCTGAATGGAGGGATTACTCTGGCCACCCTGGGTTTATTTTCTATTGGGAAAGATTTCTGCTTCTTGCTCATAATGTAGTCCAATTCATATTTTGATATCTGGGAATTTCTATCAGGAGTACTTGATATTGCAGATAACCAAACCAAAACCCAAAGGAATCCAGATAGTCCAAAAATTACAAATGGACCAAATATACCCCCTCGTGACATGAGGATTGGGGATAGCGTGAGTCCTATTGCACATCCAAGCTGAAATCCAGCCATTGCAATCCCAACTGCTCTAGCCCGTTCTCTTGATGGAAACCATCTAAAAGAAAAATTTTATATAGTTTTTCAACATTTTAGCTTCAACGACATTGTTGAGAGGCGCACACGATGTATATATAATTGTACCAGCCATTATCAAACATGAATTTAAGTTTTCCATCAATATACCTTGCTACCATGTTGTTCATGCAAGGAAGAGCCACACCTTCTGCTATACCAAGCAAAGCTCGCATAGCCATAAGAGCCCATAAAGAAGTTTCTGCAGCAAAGGGAGTAAGAAAGGTAGCTAATGACCACAGAGCAACACCCCATCCCATGACTACTTTACCACCATAATAATCCACCAAAGTCCCTCCAACTATTGGAGAAATTAGGTAACCCCAAAGGAAAGAAGACTGCCATAAGCATCCAAAATTCAATTCATAACTGATAAATTCAAGAAAATTGTTAACAGTAAAAGCAAACTAAAATGCCAGTTCTTGTTTAGAATTTGTAAAATTAACTCAAATAAAACGAAAATTGAAGTTAAAGAACAACACCTGAACAATACCGGAGAAGGATCGGCTCCAACCATGAGTAAACGACAATGGCACAATCGCCACCGACATCACTACACGATCAGCATTGCAAAGAGCCAATGCCAAAGCAAGCATAGCCGCAACTTTAACTCTCTCCGAAGTTATAAACTCTCTAAAGCTAAGCTTCTGCGGATCACTATCACTATCTTCCCGTAACGAACTTAACCGAGCATCATCGGATGAAACCCTAACTCGTGAGAAAGAAACTGTACGGAACTCAACCGAGTCATGCCGGAGTTGAATTTGAAGAGAACTCGATGGAAAAGAAACATTTCGGGAACAGCCGTAGCTTGTCGAAACGGCGAAACGAGAGGGAAATGGAAGCTTGAAACGGTTCGATTTGGTGATTGAGTGACCGTAATTTGGCTGATTCAGAGACAGTGAAGAGTTCATTTTTTCTTTCTTTTTGGAATACTGAGCTTGAATAAAGCCGCCGGATATTTATACAGTTTATTTTGTTGAAATGACAGGAATACCCTTACTGGCTAAGTGAGATATGTGAGGTAGATTTGTAGTTTCTGTTGAGTTTGAGGGTTGAAATGGATGGAATTTTTGGTGGGTTCCTTTTTTATAATTTGAAAAATGAGGGAAATTATCTTTTCTGCTTGTAAACGTGAAGTCGATCTTATCACCAACTTTACATGGAAATGATCTGAGTTTAAAAAATTGTTTAATTCATGGTTGGACCCACACAGGTCTATCACCAACAAACATTTTAAAAAAATAAAAAAACATATATAAATATAAATTTATTAATTTTCGATCACCGGTACTGTAATTACTAATCACAATTATAAATTATTGACGGATCACCAATAAGAGCATTTTCAATAATACTCCCTTTTAAATCATAAATAATTTAATTTTTTATTTTAATTCGTATGTATTCTAAAAACACACCCTATTTCACTCCCTATTTAATTTTTTATTAATAAAATTACTATTTTATTTTTTACATAAAAAAAATTATAATTTATCTCTCATTAAAAAAGAAAAAGAAATAATAAAATATTTTTAAGAGTCATTTTTTCATTCCTTAAGTTTAAGGAGAGAGATTGTGACTCATAAAATATTTTAGAGAAGATGATAAATTAAGAAGTCTCTTGAATACCTAATTATTAAATATACTTCCTATAATAAAAAAAGAGTGAGATTTTTTGAACTTGTTGGGGATGCTCTAACTAATGTCCTTTCAAAAATATGTTAATTTTCACAAAACAAAAAGGTATTACTGTCTTAAAATTTCATTTTCTAAAACTTTTTTCTACTGTTTAGCATAAAAATTTTAAATTAAAATATTTTATAATCATATATTTTATAAACTAAAGTGCAATATTCAAAATTTATTTTTTTAATATAAACTGAGTTCATAATTATTTAGAAATTTTTTCAACATATATCAAGTATTTTTTTTTCAAAAACTAAGTTTACATTAAATTATTTTATTAATTTTTTTATCTCATTATATTTTTGTAGTTACAATTAAAAATTTATCCGGATTAATATATATAATATTATTTTAATATTTTTCAATTAGTCCATATATTTTTATATTAATATTTAAAATTATTAAAAAATAAATATTCAAATTTAATAATAATAATAATAATTCATGTATATTAAAATATTTTTTTAAAAATATAAATTAAATTAAAAAAATATGATTAAACCTCGTGCATAACAGGAACTTGCGACTAGCTATAAAAATGCTTACAACTTATTATCAATAATAATTATTCATTAGTCAAGTTATTAGATGGTGACTAACAAGTAGAGTGTGATAACACTGTCAATAGTTAAAACTAAAATGTTTAATATTTTTAGATTTATTTTTTTTTATTTTTTTTATAAATTCCACTCCTAGAATTTGAACTTAAGCTCTTTTAATTCTATGAAAAATTTCATTACTATTAAACTAAAAATTTAATTTTAAATTTTTTTTATAACACTTATCATAAAATTTTCAATTTAAAATCTATACCAAATATAATAACACATTAGATATTGAAATAAATTTATAATTTATAATTTTAAATAATTATATTATTTAACACTTAAATTTTTAATATTTAATTTTCAATTTTATTAAATAGAGGCACTTCATTTAGAAACAAAATGATGATGGACCCTGTATGTAAATTCAACCATGCCATATTGCCATCATCTAACATTTTGGTTTTAATGGGAAAATGCTCCCATGGCCTATATCATGTAATAATTCCTATAATAATTAATCATCAATTTAAATATTGAATCTCCAGGTTAAGCAAAATTCTTAGATAGGACTAATACACATTACACATACGATGGATTGCTAATATGTGTTATCATATCTAAATATGTTGGGTCGATTCAACCGGAAATTAAATCAGAAATCGATCCGGTTTGATAACCCGATCATTTTTTTATAAGAGTTAAAAAAATTCTTATTTTTATGTAGGTCATGACTTTTAAGTAAAAAACAACTCTAAATCACTGACCATTTGATCTAGATATTATAACTTAGAATCTCTTCACAATTAAATTTTATAACCATGAAAATAAAAAATTAATAGTATTCTTCACCTAGTAAATATATATTATTAACTTAATTACTTCCGGTGCAATTTTGATTCGTCTCCAATTGAAACTTTTGACCTATGACTTTTTGTCCTCACTAATTCTAAGACCGGGTTGAAAACTATAATGCTAATATAAACCATATATTGTAGCAATTCCTTTAAACACAGCTATGTTATTTTAAGCTTTGGATTCTCAAGTACCTGCATAATAAAAAAAGGAAGGAAAACAGAGAATTTATTAAAAAAATAATGTCATAATGTCAGTTCCATATTTGCATTGCCTACTGAAGTGAGTTATTCAGCAACAAAAAAAGGGAATAACATCAAAGATTCAAAGGGCATCTTTTCTTCCCTTATAAACCTCCCTGCCTCAGTATTTTCTTAATACAAGCTTACCAAATGTCCAAAAAATAAAGGAAAATTCTTGATTACAGTAGCTGCATATATCAATCTAATGAGATAAAAACACATGGAACAAAAAAGGTATCGTTATTTTTTTACTGGCAAAAATTAGACAAAAAAAATCATATTTGCTAAAATATCTCATCACTCATTGGTTTGGTGTATGAGATAAACCTATGCACTTAGCGTAAACAAGGATTTTCCATAAATAAAAAGAGTTGCTGAGCAGAGATAAGCTTCAACAACCATATCTTCAACACTTTGGCATGGAGTCACTGTCTTCACTTGTGGACAGTCATTAGAGTTATGCTTGTACTAAAATAAGAGGGAAATTATAAGCATGTAGGATCCAAAGACCGATGAATGAATGATTAAATCCATTCCCACTCACACGGGTTCTTCTATCTGTTAGAAACCGAAATACAAATTCCGGTTCTGTCTAATGATTTCACCATCAAATGTAGTTATCAGTATCACTGCAAATACAGAGAGCCTTATACTTTCCTAGTTAGCTAACTAAAAAGTTAAAAACACTCCATTTTCAAGACCCTTGACAATTCCAAAACAATGAAAACATTAAGAATCAGAAACAGTGATCAAACAATGTCATATTAACCCAAAACCAAAAGAAAAAGATAAAAGACAATGAGAACATGTTTTATTGCCAACATGCTGAATCTTTTTCCCATTACATATATTGTACAGTTATTGATTAAAAGAAAGATATTCATCACATACATATGCACTGGTGTCTTCAATAATAATATCAGAACACAAGTTGCATTTCATCCTATGACTAACTGAAATATTAAATCACATTTTGCTAATATGATTACTGAACAATGAATGCCTACCTTCAGCAATTAACTCCCCTGTTGTTTTGTTTTTCACAAGAACAATTATTCCAACAGAGCCTCCTTTTTTTCCCAAAATCTTCGCAGTAATCTCCAACTCATCCTGCAATTTACTCATCAAAAGACCAAGATTAGATACAAACCCAAATCTCAGGCTATCAAACCAAGTACTAACATCTAACAAACAGCAAACAAGAAACAACATAGCAAAACTGAAGAACTTCAAATGCAGTCTCAAGAGGATGTCAATTGTCATTATGCTAAATTAAATACAATCAAAATGACTAAAGTACTCATAATTCAAACATTATCACCGAGTGTAAGAGCCTAAGAGGTTAGCAATTTTAGTCCCAACAACCTGCCAGAGTTTAAGAATTTAGACATACCAAAATAAAAATCATCATCATCCACAGGAAATTGGGAATACAATAATCAATGCTAATTGTGATTAGTGCATATTTAATAGAATTTTAGCAAAAATAATGAACTAAAAATTCATTCCACTACACTCTCTATTGCAACCTATCAATCATATGCTCTTAGTGGGTAGTGACAAAATCCTGGACCCAGGGGCAGAACTATGCACAAGCTTAGGGGGCCAAGCTTAGCAAAATTCAATTTTCCACCTATAATTTTTTTTTTTTTTCAAAGTATACATGTTGGCTCCCCAAAATTTTTAGATTTTAGTTTTTCACTCACAATTTTTATACATTTTTCCATAAATATACACATTAGCTCCTCTAAATTTTTCAAAATTTTATTTATTATATGTATATTTCATACATTTTCCATTATAAAATATTATACTTAATCATCAAATTTTCTTAAACTTTATTTGTCACTCATATTTAATGTATATTTTTAGAATAACAATAAACTGAAATGTGAAATTTGAAATTATTCATGTTAGAAATTTTTTTTTCTATCATCTTTGCTTTTGGCCCCAATTTTTCAAGTCTAGTTACGCCCCTACTTGGACCCAATTTCATGAACATTTTGGTTCAAAATCTAGCAACAGTTACAGTGATTAGTTAACCAATAATATTAGAATTAAAACAAAATTAGATCTAATTTAACAGGAAGGACTTGATTACATTGAGGTTTGCAGCGGAAAGAAATGAGATAGACATATCCACAGAAACATTCTTGGGGAGACCCTGGTACACCAACGCACCACCTACTTCATCTACCAGGTTCGCAATCGCACCTGTAGCTAACTTCCCGCTTCTGTCCTGCAATTTATACTCTAATTAGATTATTAACATTGGAAAAATTGAATTATATGCTCTAATTAGATGATAATCTTGGAAATTGAGAGAGAAAGAGATAAGGATATTTTGGATTTATCTTACAGAGAGGCGAGGAGGGACCTTGAAAGTGCAAGAGACGAAGCCAGGCTCGACTCGATCGACTCGGATGCCTGTTAAGATGAAGTCTTCATAGAAGCTGCAATCGAGCCCGAGTCGGTGAGGGTGAAAGGTGAGTTGCGACACGCTTGCCGAGTCTTCTTCGCTTAGTTTTAAAAACTCTTTTGCCTTCTCCATGGAAGCTTTTTCCCAGACTGTGACTTACAGTTACTGAACCCTTTTTCACATGAGTGGATTCAGTTGAGGAATGAGGATTACTTTCATGCGGCGTCGTTTAATAAAAATGGACATTTGCTTTGGTCTGGGCTCTGTAATAGGCTTATCAACAATGTTTTTAAGACTCGATCCCTCTCTCTCCAACTCTCTTTTTTATTCCTTGAAATAACATTATAAAATATGAACTATATAAAAAGGAGATATTATATATTCCCTCAATTCTATTTTAATTGTAGTTTTTTATTGTTTCGCAAAAATTAAAAAATAATTAATTACGCTAAATTTTAATAATAAAATAACTAAATTACTTTTATTGGGTAATGGATAATATATGCAATAATTATAGAGTAATAGATACTAATAAGAAAAAAGATAAAATTAGAAAAAAAAAATTGAAATCTTATTAATTTTTTAAAATAACAAATAGTTTGAAATTTTTTTTTTTCAAAAAACGACAGTTAAAAATGAATGGAAGGAGTAATAAACTTAAAATAAGTGTTGTTAAAACCGGACCAAATTGGTTAAATCGAGAACCAGCCATTGGTCTGATTTTTAAGTTACAAAAAAACCAGATAACTTGTGAACTGGAAAAACCGGTGAATCGGTCGGACCAAAATTTACAAAACGACGCCATTTTGAATTTAATAAAATTAAAAAAAATGGCAGAAATTAAATCAAACTGATAGTACCGCGAACCGACAAAAAGACCGATTCAATCTTCAGTCCGATTTTAACAACATTGCTTAAAATAATCATCTTTATTTGCTGGGTGAACTTGGGACATAACCATCCCAGCTATGCCATCATTGAGTTAGACATAACCATCCCAACTAGGCCATCATTGACTCTATATTACCATTTATTTAATTGTATTAATTAGTTATATAATTAATGTATATATATTGAATAAATTGTATAAAATTTATGTATTATTATTAAGAAGCAAGATATTCTAAAAAAAAGTAAGAGTATTTTATGAAGTTTACATGATATTAACGAATTTTCTTAATTTATTATAAAATAACGAAATGAGTAATCATTAGTTATTACTCCACCATAATCATATCACATGTGTGATTGCCTATGACTATCACCAATCTCCAGCAGTGATAATGATTATTGGCTACTATCATAATTTTTATCAAATTTTTACGTAATTTTTCTCATATCTAACAATATATTTTAAAATATATAAAGAGTGTGTAAATACAAAATTCAAAATTGATTTAAAAGATCATGTATTTAATAAATGATTATTTTTATCAATTCATTAAAAAAAAAAAAAAAAAAAAAGGTTAAAAGCAATGTTGTTAAAACTGGATTGAAAGTTGAACTGGTTTCTTCTCCGGTTTACGGTCTGGCCGATCTGACCAGTCCAATTTAATTTATCTGTCATTTTTTTTTAATTTTTTTTAGTTCAAAATAACGTCATTTTATAAATTTCGGTTCGATCGATCACCGTTTTTTTTTTTTTAGTTCGGACGGGTTTTTTCCGATTCATAATTTATCCATTTTTTGTAATTTAAAAATTAGACCAGTGATTGATTTCTAATTTAATCGATCCGATTAATCGATCCGGTCCGATTTTAACAACACTAGTTAGTTAAAAGTGGAGTAAACAGCAATTCCTTTAAACACAGCTATGTGTTATTTTAAGCTTTGGATTCTCAAGTACCTACATAATAAAAAATGAAGGAAATCGAAAAATTTATTTTAAAAAAAAATTGTCAATTTAATTATTTGCATTTCCTACTGAATACTCACTAGAGATGACAATGAAGCGAATTTTTCATTATTCGCTATTGATCTGTCCCGTCTTACCAACATAATTTTGTATTTGTTTCATTACGAGGTGACATGGATAATAAAATAGGGTGGGTTGTGCGTGTATACCTTTTTTTATTTTTATTTTTTTTCTTTAAAAATAATTATTTAATATTAATTTTTCATATATATATATATATATATATATATATATATATATATATATATATTTAAAAATATATATAATATATATATATAATCATTATCCGCTCGCGACCCAAATCCGACTCTGATTTAAAATTTAAAACCGTACAGCCCAATTTAGTAAAGGGATCGAAGCAGGGCGGAAACGAATTAAATTGCCATCGTAGGAGTTATTCAGCAACAAAGGGGAATAACATCAAAGATTCAAAAGGCATCTTTCTTCCCTTATAAACCTCCCTGCCTCAGTATTTTCTTAATAAAAGCTTCCCAATTGTCCAAAAAAAAGAGAAAGAAGTGAACTTTGTAAGGAATATACTGGTGGTTGCTGAGCAGAAACAAGAAATATGAGCAAACCAAGATAAGCTTCAGCAACCATATCTTCAACACTTTGGCATGGAATCACTGGCTTCACTTGTGGACAATCATTACAGTTATGCTTACAATAAAAGGGGAAATTACAAGTATGTAGGATCCACAATCTATCTAATGATTTCACCATCAAATGTAGTTATCAGTATCACTGCAAATATAAAAAGTCTCTTTCTGCAAATTATATCTGGGACTTTCCTAGTTAGCTAATTAAAAAGTTAAAACACTCCATTTTCAAGACCCTTAACAATTCCAAAACAATGAAAACATTAGGAATCAGAAACAGTGATCAAGCAAGGTCATATTAACCCAAAAAATATATATATATATAAAAGATAATCAGAACAGTTTTGTTGCCAACATACTGAATCTTTTTTCCATTACATATATTGTATATATAGTTATAGATTAAAAGAAAGTTATTCATCACATACATATGCACTGGTGTCTTCAATAATAATATCCGAACACAAGTTGCATTTCATCCTATGCCTAAGTGAAATATTAAATCACATTTTGCTATTATGTTTACCAAACAATGAATGCCGCCCTTCAGCAATTAACTCCCCTGTTGTTTTGTTTTTCACAAGAACAATTGTTCCAGCATAGCCTCCTTTTTTTCCCAAAATCTTCGAAGTAATCTCCAACTCATCCTGCAATTTACTCATCAAAAGACCAAAATTAGATACAAACCCGAATCTCAGGCTATCAAACCAAGTACTACTAACATCTAACAACCAGCAAACAATATAGCAAAACTGAAGAACTTCAAATGCAGTCTCAAGAGGATGTCAATTGTCATTATGCTAAATTAAATACAATAAAGATGAACCCAAGTAGTCATAATTCAGACATTATCGCCAAGTGTCTGCCTCGTAGTATAAGAGGTTAGCAATTTTAATCCCAACAACCCCTCAGTTTAAGAATTTAGACATACCAAAATAAAATCATCATCATCCACAGGAAATTGGGAATACAATAATCAATGCTAATTGTAATTAGTGCATATTTATTAGAAACTTTAGCAAAAATAATGAACTAAAAATTCATTCCACTACACTCTCTATTGAAACCTATCAATCCTGGACCCAATTTCATAAACATTTTGGTTCAAAATCCAGCAACAGTTACAGTGATTAGTTAACCAATAATATTAGAATTAAAACAAAAGTAAAGCTAATTTAACAGAAAAGGGCTTGATTACATTTAGATTTGCAGTGGAAAGAAATGAGATAGACATATCCACAGAGACATTCATAGGGAGACCCTCAACGTACACCACTGCACCACCTACTTCATCTACCAGGTTCGCAATTGCACCTGTAGCGAACTTCCCGCTTCTGTCCTGCAATTTATACTCTAATTAGATTATTAACATTGGAAAAATTGAATTATATGCTCTAATTAGATGATAATCTTGGAAAATTGAGAGAGAGAGAGAGAGAGAGAGAGAAAGAGAGACAGATAGGGATTTGGATTTGGATTTTTCTTACAGTGAGACGAGGAGGGACCTTGAAAGTGCAAGAGACAAAGCCGGGCTCGACTCGGTCGACTCGGATGCCTCTTAAGGCGAAGTCTTCGTAGAAGCTGTAATCGAGACCGAATCGATGAGGGTGAAAGGTTAGTTGCGACACGCTCGCTGAGTCTTCTTCGCTTAGTTTGAAAAACTCTTTCGCCTTCTCCATTGAAGCTTTTTCCAAAGCTTTGACTTGCAGTTTCCGGAGACTTTATTTGAACCGTTTTTCAGATGGGTCGATTCAGTTGAGGAATGAGGATAACATTCATGCGGCGTCGTTTCTTCACTTGTAAGGGTACAAATGTACAATGGGCTTGGTCTCTAATGGACTTGTCAACGGATCCTCTCCCTCTCCTACTTTTTTTTTTCTTTGTTTTTTTTTTAAATAACATTATAAACTAACGTACTAACGTGGTGTTTAGAAAAATTGAAAATTAAGTGTTAAAAATTTAAGTATTGAATTTTAAGTATTGAATAAAATAAGTGATATAATTTTTAAATAGTAAAAATATTTAAAAATTTAATTACTTATTGGATTCAGTATAAATTTTAAGTTAAAAATTTTGACTTATTATTTTAAGTAATTTTTTACCTAATTTAGACTTTTAAAACGTGATTATCAAACAAATTCAAAATAATTAAGTGCTAAAATTTTTAATTTTAAGTGCTGAATGATGTTATCAAATACCACCTAATATAATAAATGATAGTTTTTCCTTCTAATAATTTTCGTTAAAACTAAGAGAGTATTTTTTTAGAAAACATTTTTCACATTTTCTAATTTTTTGAACATTTTAAAAAATTAAGAAACAAAAAAATATTTACTCTATCAAAGAAAAATTAAAATTATTTTTCTAATTTTGATAAATTTATTATAATAAAAAGAAAACACATAAATACAGACTTATTACTCTACTTATCATAGATAATCATCATCGGTTATCTCCAATTACTACCAATGATCTCTAGTGGCCATCGATGACTAACACCGATTATCAGCTATCATCATAATTTATTATTTTTATATAAGTTTATATATATTTAACAATGCATTGATAAATTTAAAGATATTTATAGTCTTATAAATTAAAATTTGTAATATTATAATCAAATAATAGAAAATGAAATCTTGAGAAATTATTTTCTCAACAAATGCTTTTCTTAAAATTGATCAGGTCCAAGTGATAATACTAAAACGGAACACCCAAAAAAAAAACACAGAAAACAAAAGAGAGAAATCATCACATCTTGCTGGGACTTGTATTAAACAAAGATTGTCGAGCTTCAGCAATAATCTCTTGGGTTGCTTTGTTTCTCAAAAGAATGTGTGTTCCAAAATAGCATCCCTTCTGTCCTAAAACTCTTGCATTAATCTCTATCTCATCCTGCAATTAAACTACAAAATATATAAACCCGAACTAGGCCATCAAATAAGCAACTAGTTGGTATTTGATGATTCAATGATCTTCAAAGAGGGATGACGCAGGGACAAGTCTTGAGAAGGAGCAAACATGATAAACATTACAAAAAGTAAATAAATAACTAATATACTATTTACAAGAATTTTGCACATTTTCTCTTGCATTAATTTCATTATCATATGAAAGTTTCTTGATAATTGATTTTTTTTTGAAAAATTTTTCCATTACTAATTCATATTAAGAAATCTAGTTAGAATTAGGAACAATAACTTAAAAACAAATGTTCTATTAATTGAATTTAAAATTAAGTTTATTTATTATAAATTAATATTAATTCCACAATTAAAAATAAAAACTAGTAGCAAATTCAAGAAAATAAACCAAATTAAATATCAAACATCAATACTCAAGTAATCAAATATTCACGTACTAATAAACAATGATACTATAAATATATTAAGTTACTAAACATTAAAGAATATGCATTTTCAATTTAATAATTTTCATACCAATAATGCCATAAAAATTAATTAATTTTCATAATTGAGATAATTAGACAAATTTAAAAAAAAAAAAAAAAGAAGAAGAAGATTGAAATTTGAAAACTAACTTTGGTAGTGAGAAAAGAAAGAGTTTCTATATATATAATTATATATATAAACTGTATTTTCTATTACTTGTGTTCCATAACTTTGTCTTCTTCCAAGTTCTAACACCAAATGAAAAAGGAAAGAAAAAGTGAAAAATGAATAAAATGGTTTGAAAGTTTGATATATTATCATGCAGTAGATAGAAAGTGAAAAAATGTAGAAGACAATTTTATAGGTAATGTGAAAGGGAAAGTAAGAAAGAGTTACTTTATGGTCCATCCATTTTATTTGACTTTTTGGTCTAAGTCTAGACTTGATAAGATCTCTTCGATACCTAAATCAATGATTTGATTCTTAGAGTTCTCAAGGAAGAACTCTCTCTCTTATATTTAAAGGGTATAAGGAAATTTTCTAAGGAGAAATATTGGACCTGTAAGACGAGCGAACAAATATCAAAATGCTAAGTCTGGATTTGAAAAGGTCTTTTTGATGCCTAAGTCAGTGACTTGATTCTAAGGAAAAAGATGATCTACTTTGAGAGAATATTCAAGTGAGAGAAGGAGCTGAAAAGTTATAGAATAAAGTTAAGAATAGTAGTAGGTGAAAATGTTTGTCTTATACCATGTGTACCAGTAGGAAAAAGAGTTGGTTGGTACATAAGTGATTCATTCTCATTAGTATACAGAGGGCTCAGCCAAAATAGGGCGGACAAGGTCTGAGATGTCAGGCTTCTGCTGTTGCGACACCTGCCTCATGTTAGGGTCGCACCTTGATTAGGTGTCAAGATCAGACGATTTATCCTGTTTTGATGTGCCAATGGTTGACGTATCCTGAATTCTGAGTGTTGACAATCATGCATTGTAGCATAATTGAGCGTATAAGAGCCTCTAACTCCTTATTTGATGAAGTTGGATTGGAGTAGGGACCGAGGATTTGATAAGTGGGCTTGGTACAGTGAAAAAGCACCTTAGCGAGTCACTTTCATAGTGACGACCTCATCTATGACGAGCCTTAAAGGATTCCTCATCACAAACTATCATCGAATATGTCTTTTTTTGGATCTTTTGATTTCATTTATGTTCTCCGAAAAGTGAACGTAATTTTGTATTTGAAGCCTAAAGATGAAAGTCAGATTTATTCCTTACCAATATTGATATAAAATTGAGATTCAGACTCTTAAATTGAAATCATACATAGCTTAAATTTTCAACCCGAATCATTATAACACGATCAAATATATTACAACGAAGAAATCAAGATTGAATCAAGCCTATAATTGTTTGGATGCAGAGTCCAAATTAATCACAATTATCAAGCCTTTGCGAACATTAACAGAGGAGAGTGACCACGATGGATTGTAACCTCCTAATCTCCAAAATATAAATTTTTGAAGTATACTTTTATAAAAATTTGATCATATATTGAATTTGATTATGAAATTTTCAAATGTTGTCAATAATCGAGCTTTTATTTACAACTAAATTCCCTTGCTAAACGAACTAGATTTTTATAATTGAACTGAGCGTATTTATAGTTACTTACATTGAGCTTAACAGTGGAAAGATAAGAGATGGACATATCCACAGAAACATTGAGTCCACCTCCTTCTGCAGGTATCGCATGCCAACTCACAATATCTATAAGACTCACAATCGCACCATTGGCCAAATTTCCATTTCTATCCTACTATAAAAGGCTGAATCTCAGTAAATCTTCGCAACAATTAAATAAACAACTTATTATAACTTAATTTAAAAAAAAAAGCTAAATAGTTGAGAAAATTTAATTAGAATTACAAGGAGTCGAGGAGGAACAATAAAGCTGCAAGAAATGAATCCAGGTTCGATTTGGTCAACACGGAGACCTGTTGAAGTAAAATCCTCGTAAAAGCTGTATTCGATCTTTGGTTGGTGAGGATGAACGTTGATTCTCAAAACGCTTTCTGATTCTTCTTGACTCAGTTTGAAGAACTCTCTGGCTTTCTCCATCTGGGTTTTCGTATCCACTTCCCGAGTCACGACTCACGAGTTATGACTGCCGAGTTGTGGGTTTTTTTTTTTTTTTCCAGGCTCTGACTTGCAGTTTCTAAAGGCTTTATTGAACCCTGTTTTAGATGAGTCGATTCCAGTTGAGGAATGAGGATTACTTTCATGCGGCGTCGTTTCTTCACTATTGTGATAGAAAATTACAATAAAAATGGTCCAAGATTTGCTTTTGTTTGGGCTCTAATGAGATTATAAATTATATAATAAAGGGCAGTTAATTGTCATTAAAGATTCACTTATTTGGTAGAAAATATTTATCTCTTAAAAAAAATTAAATTATTTTTTAAATTTTGATAAAATTATTATGATGAATGAATCATTTTAAAATATTCATCACTCCTTTGTGATTATCATTAGTCGGCAAAAGGGTCAAATTAGTCCTTTAACTTGACACTAAGGACAAATCAGGATAAAATCATCTTTTTTGTCATCAAAGTCCACATACTTGACAATTTTTGTCAAATTAGTCATTGGTCAAACTTTGGGCAATGCGTGTGCTATAAAATCAGACGAAATAACGTTAATTTTATAAGTCTCGTTTTGCATAGTTTTTCGGAAAAGTGCTTTTCTAAAAAAAAAAAAAAATCAGTTTTGAAAAAATAGGTGAATAGATATTTTTCCAAAAAATATTATTGAAAAAAACAATTTCAAAAAAATTAAAAAAATAATCAATTAAATAAAAAAAATTCAAAAAATGCTATTTAGTCTCTAAAAACTATTATGTGATTAATTAATATATTAATGATTGATAAAAATTAAATACAGCACGATACTAATTTATGTGATTATAAGTTATGTTTTAATTTTTTATCACCCCTTGTTAGATTTTCTAATTCGCCCTTATTTCAATGTTATTTATAGATATTAATGAAAGATATTTTGGATTTTGCAATTTTTATGTTCATTTGATTGTTTAATTTTTGCTTTATCCTTGTAATTTAATTTTTAATACTAAATAAAGATGTGTATAATGATTAACAAAATATCCTCATTTCATTAAAACATTTAATCATTACACAAAATCGAAAAATAATTTTCACTCATACCACTAAAACTTAAATTTAATTGATTACTATTATTAGCTTGTAAACTAAAAAAATATTTTTTGAATTTTTTATTTAATTAATTA
>CATKHJ010856099.1:0-35091 GCA_949750685.1 Vernicia montana
TTTGAGATAAATGCATATTGTTTTATACAGTATGGATGCATGATATGCATGGGAAAAAATATTTCATCAATATGCAATTGTACAAGGCTTTGATTATGGTACATACAACCTAAGGTCAGGTTCTAGGTTCACTACATGAAAGGGTAAGGGTGGCTTAGAATTGGGTATCCATCATACTAAAGCAGCGATATACCTAACCACATGTGAGTCAAGGAGCCTCGCGTGGATCCAACAGTACGTGCATGCTCGTTACACCTTTGAAAGGATCAAAGGATTCGTCGCGGGGTGGATGATTTCACTATCGGCAAGTAGACCTAAGGAAGGTTGCCCACTCGATGCTACTCACTATCCATTGTTTTCCTAGAACTAGGTTTAGAGACAAAGAGCCTATGCAAATGATGCATGAAAGTCACAGCTATATTAAAAGCTAAAATTTTTAACCAATTAGTAGTCCTCTTATGTTCTTTTTATTAAAAAGAAGGTGGTCCCCAGCGAAGTCGCCAACTGTAAGACTTCGCCCGAGCACCGGTCCGATCCACTAAAGGAAATTGAAATGCTCATTTGGGTTTGAACTTACGATGGAACCATCGGGTTCAGATTAATTGATTTTGAAAATTATTTTAGAGTCACCACCTTACTTTATTTTTATTTGGGAAAATATAAGGTAAAAACCCATTAATGACTCCAATTAATATCCCAAAGGAAAAGATCACTAGCCTCAAAACCAAAGAGGATTCGGGGACTAGGTATTCGGTTCATTTTAATTAGTTTAGCATTTAATAAAGTTATGACTTAAAATTAATTTCATGAATTATGCACAATATAACAAATGTATGATTTATGTAAATAAATGAAATAAGGAGGAAATAAAAGAAAGAGAAAAATAAATTAAAGTTACAACAAATATCCAAATTAGAGGATATCTCCTTTAACCCTTATGGGTTCTAGGGAAGTTACACATTCCCCAAACTAATCCTAATAAAATCAATATAATAAAAGAAATTAAATTAAAGTAAAGAAAGTGATGAGGGGAAAAGTTGGTTAATTTTAATTGGATTCGATGTTTGGACCAAGCATGCCTGCGTATCCCTTTGAATGGGAATCAGAACCCACGCAGTTCTCCCTTCTTGCGAAGGGGTTTGTTTAGTCAAATCACTTTATCATATTTTGATTGATTGAAATTTGAGTTGATTGGATTGATTTTAATAAACCTAATTGATTTACCAAATTGAATTAATTATTTCATATTTTAATTAACTAATCTAAATGAATCAATTAAGAGAAAAAAATTAGGCAAAGAGCCCAAAGGGAAAGAAGAGAATAATCCCGAGGGAAAATAAATAAAAAAAACTAATCCCAAGGAGGGAAAAATAAATTAAATAAATAAAGAAAAGAAAAAGAGAAAGGAAAAGAAGCTTACCTTGCGCTTAAGTGGCTTTAAAGACTTGGCAGCGGGCTTGCCTCGGACGGCGGGGAACTTTTGACTCGGCGGGTCGACTCGGAAAGTCGCAACCCAATTTGCTTTGCAAAGAAAGGAGCAATAGCAAAGAAAAAATAAAAATAAATTTAAATTTGAAACTAGAAAGCTAGTTCCTTGGTGGAACAAGCTTATGGGATGGTTCGTTTGATGCAAAGGCTAATCAAGCAAACCAGGGGATTCATAGGTGATCCTGAGGTGAGAAAAACTGACTTGAGGGTCTGAATATATAGTAGAGAGGCTTAGGGATGATTTTTTGCAAATTCTGATGTGGGAAAACGAAGCAGGGACAAGCTGCCGCAGGGGCAGCCTGCGGTACTGCAGGCTGCACTTCCTTTTTTTTTTTTTTTAATATTTTTAATATTATTTTTATTATTTATTATTTATTATTATTTTAGGGTGTAAAATTGAGGGTTCACACGGTTCGAAAGTTGGGTCGTGACACAAAACATTTGGAAAAAATGGTTGTTTATTTGGATTAGATTTGATACTTGATGTTCGGACTATCAAGTAGGTCTGTATACCCCTTTAAATAAGAATCAAAATCTACACAATTTTTTCCATTTTGCAATGGAAGGTTGGTTCATTTTATTTCCTTTTTATCATGTTTTGTGATTTATTCTTTATTTAAGAGAGAAGGGAGGAAAGTGATATACCTTAGATCTTCTTGTTGGCTTGGGAGGAATGGGTTGAAGCGTTTTGTCGGATCTTAGTTCCACTTTTTCAAATGTCAAGGTGATTGACAAAAGTCCAATTTTAATTACTTCAAATGCAAAGGTATTTGTTCTAAGTCCAAAATTTTTCAAAATGCAAAGGAAAACTATATTAAAGTCCAATATTTGAAACCAAATTAAATAAAAAATACTTAATTTGGATGATTCAAACTAAGGAGGCTTGGATCTAGATTGCTTTTATAAGAAAGAAGAGAGAAGAAGTGAAAGAGTCTAGCGAAAGTTCAAACTAGCTCTTCAAGGGTGAGTTCTAATATAAAAATGAGGGGTTTATATAGGAGATGGGAAACCTAGGTCCAAAAAAGGTAGGAAGTTGTGATAGAGGTGTGTTGTTAACGTGGTAGCATGCAACGCCACAAAGTGCTGCTGCATACGATGCCATGCGGTGTCGTGTAGGTGCCGTGTAGCCCTACACAATATTGCGGTTTGAGTTTTTGTGCCTTGAGGTCCCGGTTCGCGCTCTTCAAGTTGGCATGGGTCCGATTACATACTAAGGGGTGTAAAATCACATGTTCACACCTATTATTCTCTACTTATGCACTTATATATGCACATCATGGAACCTATTGATATTTTATCTTTTTGCATACTACAATCCAGGAGCTTAGCTAGAGACCACATGATATTTATTTAATGGGTTAGGTGTCAAATTAGTTTGTGTTTTTTTTTTTTTTTTTTTTTTCAATCAAACCTCCATATGCTTTTCAGCCCAATTTTATACCTCAATTTTTATTTTCGGCTCATTTTAGCCTATTTTAACCCATGTGATTATATGCACACAAAAATTAATAATAACATTATAAGCCCTAATTAAATATGCCTGTGATCATAACTCTGTCAAAATGGATTAAAATAGGCCAAAAAAAAATTGAGGTATGAAATCGAGCAAAAAAGTATCTGAGAAGCTTGATTAGACATTTAAAATAATTAAAAAGGGGCTAATTTGACCATTAACCTTTATTTAATTATTTAACCCGATTCGCCAAATACGTAAAATTTTCAAGTTAGAGTTGAGATTTAGCAGGTCCGTGTTGGTAAACAGGTTGACTCGTTTATTACACTGCTTAAATGAGTCATGTAACGGGTTGACCCGCTAACTCATTACAATCCGTTTAATTTCACGTATCGTATTGGGTCAGGTTGACCCATTTATAACCCGCATATTTTTTAGTAATATTAAGAGTTAAAATAGTCATTTATATTCATTGCAAAAGTCAAACAAAATAAATAAAAAAATAAAATGATAAAAAAATAAATATAAACAAAATTTTATTTAAATTTATTTGATGGTACTTGTTTGAAGAATATATGAAATATGAAATTTTTAATAAATTTACAATTTTAATCATGATTTGATTTATGGACAATATTACAGTTAATTTCTGTAACAAATATATTATATTTTTCAGCTTATAAATGTCATACAGGTTAAATGAGTTGTGTTGGATTCATGACTCAATTAAATAAACGGGTACACGTGTCATGTTCGTGTAATCCGTTTAATTTTCATGTTTTGTTAGAGTGACACGATTAATCAATGAGTCGTATTCGTGTTGATCCTAATCGTATCACCTGAAGAAATCAACCCGACATGAACACAACCCACCAACACGTTTTGACACCCTAGTAGCTCGTAAAAAAAGAAAATGAATGGTAATAAAATTTAAAAGTCCTACAGATAGTAAAAAGGAAAAATTAAAAAAAAAAATTGGCATCTAGAAAATTATTGAGTTTTTTTTTTTTTTTTGCCCAAAGAAGATAATAAGCTAGCATTAATGGGGCGTTAAGCCCAAAATACAGTACAAATACATAAAGGATAGCCCTTCATAATACAACATTAAGGACCATTGGTCCAAAAATAACATACCCAAATTTGGGTTCTTTAACCTGGGCTTGAAGTCCAATATGATAAATATAGATTTACAATCTGTCAATAAACTGGCCCGAAGACCTTGAAGAAAAGTTAAATTTTGAAAATGCTCCTGTCTCTTGAATCTTCCACAAATCTCCATTGTCTTCTCCATCGCCGCCACTAAAGATAGAAACAGGGGAGAGCTGACTGAAAAGTGCAGGGAAACTACATCTGGACTATCCCTAGAGATATTGCACCTTTGAGCCTCCATTCTAGCCCCCCATTGCCTAAAGGATCCATAAACAGTGGTAAACTAATATAGAACAAAGTCCCTCATCTGGATTAGCCATGGCTTTGGGAGAGTCAATTCCCTACCAGTGGCTATGGGTCTCATTTTTATGTGTATAACATCTTTCAAACATTGCAACTCTGAGAATCCACGGCCTATGCTAGCCCAGTCTTCCCCCATCCACCATCTTCCATCCAAAACCAGATCTGATGTAGGATGGAACCGGTGCATAGGCTAGACAGAGCTGGAGACAGCTTCGGCATCATTGCCGTCGAATAACCAACTCCAAAAAACAAAAAGCCGAATGAGACCGGAGAACAAAAAATGCCTACAAAAAGCAATCAAAACCATAAATAAACAATAAGATAAAACGAAAAAACAGAAAATATTAGAGAAAAGATGTCCCCTCCAGTGGCTCTGGTCACCGAAAGGATACCAGACAGCCAAATTTTAGGTGAGGGAGCAGAGAGAGTTCTAGATTATGAGAGATTATTTCAGAAAATTATTGAATGCAGCATATGAAAAGCACGTCATAAATTTTGACATCTCCTTTGTAAACAAATCCCTTGGGTAGGAGTCTCGAAGTGCGACGCTTAACTCTCTCCCTCTAGCTGAAGATCGTTTTCTTTATTAATTGGTATAACCCACAAATTATTTTTTTTATTGCATACAAATGCCAGCTATGAGAGAAAAATGAGTTAATTTCTCTCCATTCACGGTGAGTGATTCACCTTTTGGGATTCAAATGTGGGTAAACTCTTTTGGGGGTATAACATGCACAGACAGTAATTAAACTTCATATTTGAACCAAATCTTATTCACTTCAAGCTGGAATTATATTTGAATCAGATCTCATGTAATAATGTTACGCTCACAAAAAAAAAAAAAAAAAGACAGTTGCTTTCACTACATCGGATAGATCAAACCACCAGAATTGCTCATGTACTCCAAAATCTTCTTTAGGATAGATCTCTTTATTTCTAAACACGAGTCTTAGTTTCAAATTTCATTTTGTTAAGAAAATATTCAAAATCTGAAACTGAGAGGGACTCAAAAGAGATGGTCAAAAGAAGAAAAATACAAGGGACTAAAGTGTTGAGATATCAACAATGACTTCTAGTATCTTCTTCTCTAATTTATCTTCATCGATCCATTCGGAACTTTGTTGGCGCAAGAGCTCATTATTCTCTTTTTTCTTCTCTTTCCTCATTCTTTCTTTCATCCTCCAATTATCAAGCTTCTCACCTCTTTCTTTCAACTGTTTTGTTATAGGTCAAAATACATCAGATATATGAATTAATAAAAACAGCTTGTCAATGTAAAAGAGAATGTATGGACAAGATTGTACTACAGATAATGTCATAGACCTATTACACACAAGCATAAAAACATGTAGGCATAAAGTGAGAGAAAAAGAGATTACTACAAAACAAACACTGTAACAGCAAAATCAGCAATTCTTAGTGATACAGATATATATCATATATACCATAATATTTATTGACATAAAATTATTCTAGCATTAAAAATTATCATGCAAATTGAAGTTATTCCCATGCAAATTGGAGAAAAGCTACCCTAGAGGAATCTTTCATCATCCTAATGTTTCTCCAAGATGAGTTGAGGTTTGTCTCAGAAGTATTTTCTTTTCTTAAAACCTAGCAGAAACATTTAACTTAGGAGCATTTCCTTCCCCCAGCATTCCATTTTACCTGCCTTCACATATCCTAATGCCTTTAAAATTATACACCACTTCAACTAAATTAGACACAGAAGTTAGTTCCCAATCATAAGGTAAAAATTCTAAAGAAGGTTCACCTCAGAGTCTTTAGCTAGAAATTTGCTTGCCATGTGGTTTAGAAAACTTATAATTGCACATTGGCGTGCTTTGCTTCCATGCATAAACACCTCTCTCCTTATAAATACTAAAATAAATTACTCCTAAATCTAGCATATACATTACTAGCTTGAGATAGTGTTGCCCTTAATGGTCTTGTATTTGCACCACGAAGCACTGAATTTGCTTTCAATAACGTTAAGTTTAAGAGAGAGAGTGAGAGAAACTCTTATCCCAATTAAATAAGAAAGCAAGTATTTTCTAAAACAAAATTTTGCTCAAGTTCAAATCCTGCAATTTGAAAGCAAAATAGCTAATCAAGCAAAAAGGAAGGCTTTGAGTCCATAGTTAATACAGTACAACAAAGCTAAAAGCCAAAGGGAAGGCTAATCAACTAGAATGCATTCAAAGCTAAAAGCTTAAAATTTCTATCATCCTACTCCTTAATTAATGCAGTACAACAAAAAAATTGGAAAGGAAAAGAATTTACCACATTTCCTAAAAAAAGTAAATGAAATATTAGTGCAAATTTTGAAATTTCTAATTTGCTATAATTTTATTTTACCTTTTTCACATTTTCTCAACTATTGCAGAGAGAGAGAGAGAGAGAGAGAGATGGAGGTTGGCACTCCAAAAGAAAAAGAAAAGTTTTGCAAACTATCTACAAGCAACATGGCATAAATATATGAGAGCAAGAGTTTAGTCAAGACACACCAATGAATAGGAAATGCATTCTCACATCCAACACTCTCTTATTGATGCAGACAAGAAGAAACTCAAGAGAAATCAAGTTTAAACAGTTGAGAATCCTTGAAATAAAGTCTAGATTTTGCATAGGGCTTATACTTAAAAAAGTCTTACGAGCATGTTATTTCAATAATTTAGCTGCTAGTACAGTAATTTACAATTCAACATATCTTTGAAATTTTCAGATTTTCTGGAGAAGCTATCAAAGTGTCTTTAGGAGTATTTATTTTTATTTTAAAGTATTATTTTGAGCCCTTGCTGTATTAGCATAATGGTATTCCTTTTAATTGCATTTCATTAGTCCAACTCTTTAGAGCAATAGGACTAGTTTCAGAGTCCAATACCTAGACAGTTAGGATTAATGAATAATGACTCTATAAACATCAATGCTTGTAATGCTTAGTATTCATTTTTCAGTCAACAAAATTTCTAGTAATCATGTTTTGTGGATTGTGTGAGGCAATTCTATCCTAGGTGAACCTCAAGCGAGGCGTAACCTTATATAGCCTCATTTAAAGTGTCTGAACTACTTTATATAAAGCCCCATAATATGATATTTTGCTGCCTAACTACTCTTGGTCACAAGTTCTGGTTATTTACCTAGTTTTGTAATTATTCTACCTTTCTAATATAAACCAAAATCTCCGATTGATAAATCAGTCCAACAAATTGTCCTCCATCACTTGGACACCAAGCATTCCATCAAAGAACAAAAAAGAAGACAGAAAACAATTCATCCCTCATTTTCTTCCTTTCTTTCCCCATCTTTCCATCATCATTGAAAACAGTAAATAATATAATTCAATTTATCATGTTTACTTTTCATCCATTAGTTCACAAAACAACTAGAAAATTCTCAACTTAGTCTTAATCCCAAATTCAATTGGGGTGGGCTATATGAATTCTTTATTTCCACTCTGAACGATTTTGGAATATGTCTTCTGATAATTGTATTGTAATGCCTCTAGATCATACTGTACTCCTCTTCCAAGTTAGTTTATTCTTCTTCTAAAATCATATTTCTAATTTACACTATTAAATACATGCAGCAACTCAAAGATTGTCCTAGAAAAGAAACTGGAATTTTCTTTTTTTTTCCCCCTAATTTTCTCATCAAACAAACACACAAATACTATGAGTCACAGTTAACTTCAATTTAATTTAGCAATTCTTCAGTCTTCCTAAACATTATCTTCTCAATCAAACACCAAAAAAAAATTGAAAAAAAAAATTCTTTTTCTTGATTCTAAAATTGGATTCTTAGAGAATTTAAAAAAAATTTAACAATCAATCGATTAAAAGGGAAATTAAGAGATTGAGAACATACTAGCATTTGGCGAAACTCTTCTTCAGCAATTTTGCGTTCCTCAGCTCTAACTTTAGCAGCTTCAGCCTTCAATTTCTTACGCTCTTCATTTGCAACCCTAATTGCTTCTTTTCTAGCGTCGTCTTTCCTCTGTTTCTCGAGCCGCACCAATTCCACTTCCTTTATGTACTCTTTGCGCACCTCCTTCACTTGCTTCGCGTACTGCCTTCGCAGTAATGCTAGTTTCGCCTCCGCTTCTTTTGGATTCTTCGGTGCTTCCCAGCTCCCAATAAAAGAGTTTGGTTCCAAGAATTTATGGGTGGTTTTGTGGCTGTTGCTGGCAATCGAAGACAAGAAGCGCCGAGCTGCATGGACGGCAGAGCGAGCGGCGGTGGTAGAGGTTGTGGCCATTTTTGGTGTGGAGTGAATAAAGTAGACACTAGACCAGGTAAGGGTTACGTTGTAACCTGAGCAACGTTTTTGTTTTATTTTATTTTATCTCATTAATTGGGCAATAATTAATTATTGACTATAATAGAATAGATGTTAAATTTTAAGAAACTTTGATAATTAAAAAAAAATGATAATTTTTTAAATTTAGACCCAGGTTATGAATATGATTGAGTAAACTAAAAAAATAAAATTTTAATTTAAAAAAAATTAACTTATTAATTTCACTTTATAAATTAATTTTAATGAAAATTGTAAAATTTTGAAAAGTTAAAATTTTTTTCATAATATAATTCAATGATTAAAATATTTTATATTTTAAAATTAAAATATTTTATAAATTAAAATGTTAAATATTAATATATAATAAAAAAAATTTATAATTTTATAAATAAAAATTAAGATATTGACTATCAATAAACTTATATTTAGAATAATAAAATATTTATAAATAAAAATTAAAACTACTTTTAGAATAATAAAATTAAAATATTAATTATGATAATTACATTAATTTAATTTTAATAAACACTAGATTAGATTTTATTGTTGAATAATTTTATAAGGATGCTTTTGGACAGTAGAATTTGAAATTTATCATTTAAAATTTTTATATTTTAAATTGATTTATTTAAAATTTAATTATTTGGATGAGAGTAGTGTGAGTTTAAATTTTAATATTTAAAATTAATTTTTAATAAAAAAATTAAATATTTATTTTCTTCTCTTTATCTTTCGTATTTATTTTCGTACCACGCTGAAGTTCAGGTAGCATATTCCCTTCATTACCTAATAATCTATTGCTAACCAGATCAATAACTGAAAATTTACAGTAAAAAAATTAAAAAATCAAATTTCAAGAAAATCCATACAAAAACAGGGAAAATAGGAAATATAATAATAAAATAATTATTATTATTATTTTAAAAATAAAATAAAAACAGTACACTTAAGCCAAACAAAAAGGAAGCCAAAGGTGTACACATTCCCTCAATCCAAACATGCACTGCAAAGCCACATTCAAAGAGAGAGACACAGAGGGAAATAAAAGATTTTTATTTTTTTACTTACCTTTAATATTTATTTATTTTTAATATCTAAATGGCACCACCTAATTGTCATTTGAAATATCATCGTTGGTTTTTATTTTATTTTATTTTATTTTATTTATTTTAAATTTAATGATGACTTTCCGACAAGTATACAGTGCAACATTGAATGTTTAATGACCAAAACTTGTCATAATTCCCACCAAGAATTAAATTAAACATCTGTATCAGTCCTCTCTAACAACCAGTCAGCAGCAGAAGGTCATTTCCTGAATTTAACTAATTCTATCTCCTACAACTACAAGTACCACTGAATTGTGTCTTCTCTTGCTATCTGTTTCTTCATTTGTATTTGCTGTGGTCCTTACACTCAAATTGGCAATTGGCAATGGAGTGGAAGAGTTTTATTAGTGGGTTTAAAGATATAAGGCCTCTGGTGCACTTACTTTTGCCACTTTCTGTTCATTGGATGGCTGAGGAAATGACTGTTTCTGTTCTTGTTGATTTTGTTACTGATGCTTTGTGTCCTGGAGAGACTACTTGCTTGCAGGCTATTTATTTAAATGGTCTCCAACAAACGGTAAAATGCTTCTTCTCCTATTTGATTACCTTTTTTTTTTTGTTGGCTGGTAGAAGGAAAGAAAAGAAAGAATAGGAAATGGGTTTGTAATTTTTTTCACCTGATTTCCTCATCTCTCTGTTTGGATGGAAGGAAAATGAAGGAAGAAGTAAGTGAGAAAAGAAAAGAAGTTGGGATTGTTGAATTTTGTGTCCTGTTGTTTGTTTTTGCTGATATTTGTATTGTTCTATATCATGTTTTTGTGATTCAATTTGGTTGGTTAGTGTTAAAATGGAGGAAGAGAGAAATACACATGATAAAAAGAAACAAAATTGTTAAATTTGTGTTGATTTCTTGATTTCCTTATAGGTAGTGCAAGAAAACTGATTCTTCACTTTTAAAATTTTTGTGTTCAAGAATCACATGGTGAAGTAAATTTTTTGGTTTAATTGATTAAATATTTGCAATTTGAATTTTGCTATTTAATTTGGATTTTAAATTTGAAGTGTTTTTCTTGTTTGGGTATTTTATAATTAGATATTGACCTTGTTGAATACTCAAGCGTGGGACTTATGATTATTGCTTTCATCTTAAAGAGGTAGGATAATGTTAATCATGTGGTATAGAACCTATCAGAACTTGAATGCTATTGAATTTTTTTCTGATAAGGTGATAAAATAAAATAAAATTTTCAATTCTCCTCCAGTGTTCA
This sequence comes from Vernicia montana, assembly GCA_949750685.1. Classification (NCBI taxonomy): domain Eukaryota; kingdom Viridiplantae; phylum Streptophyta; class Magnoliopsida; order Malpighiales; family Euphorbiaceae; genus Vernicia; species Vernicia montana. Next base: position 11,010 of record CATKHJ010856099.1, read on the forward strand.
TATTCATTCATCTTTGAGTTTCCTTTATTATTGATGCATGGCCAAGAGAAGTTGCATTATTTTTGAGTTTTTGAAGGTTCACCCTATCACTGAAACTTTTTTTTTTTTCTTTTTTTTTTGGGTGTATATGTGCTTAACACTTGGTATTTAGTCTTCTTTTCTGTCCATAAAAACTTTTCTAAGATTGAATGAGCAATAATTATAACTTAATTAGTTATAGAATCTAGCAGCAATATAACATTCTTGTTTTTTATTATGAAACCATAATGCTCTCAATCATCATCGCATTTATGGATCATTAATTAAATTTTCTGATTTACCTTCTATTCTTTTTTTCTCATTTAATGTTGTCCATTAAAGCAACGCTTAGTCCTTATTATTTGTAGGTGGTTGGAATTTTCAAGATGGTAGTATTACCAATCTTAGGCCAACTTTCTGATGAGTATGGGCGTAAACCGTTTCTCCTCCTTACCATATCCACATCCATAATTCCTTTTGGTATGTTTTACATGAGCATTTTTAGTTAGCTTCATTGATATTATATACATAATGCTCTGAAATTTTCGTATGGATTCATTACTATTGATATAGAAATGAAGTATGCACAATAACACCTGTCTGAAAGCTGAGGTTCATACCTACATATACACTATGGAACTGTGGAGGAGATTACCCCTCCTGAAACATTCTTTAGAAACTAGTTTCTCAAATTTAGGAGTATGTATGGTGAAGATGGAAATGAAAAGGTTGATGCCAATATGCAAATAATACAGAAGATGTATTGTCATTTTTGTTTGAGTCCTGCTACCACTAGTTGGTGAAAATTGTCATTTTTGTTCGAATCTTATTGCAAAATACATTCCTGAGCCTTTTAATAATGAAAAAAAATGTTCCCTTGTGTATCTGCTGTTCTGTTTGTTTTCATTCTTCATTTTTGTTTGTTTTATTGCTTCAGCTTTACTTGCCTGGAAGCAAACCAAAGGATTTGTGTATGCCTTCTATGTGCTTCGTACAATTTCATATATTCTAAGTCAAGGGAGTGTTTTCTGCATTGCTGTTGCTTATGCAGTAAGAATTTCTACTCTTTTATGCCAAAGTCATGAATGGAGATTGCTGGGGATCAAAATTTCCATTTCTTTGGTAGGCAGATTTTATCAAAGAAGGCAAGAGGGCTGCTGCATTTAGTTGGATCACCGGTCTCTTTTCTGCTTCTCATCTCTTAGGCAATCTTCTGGCACGTTTTCTTCCTGACAATTACATTTTTCCGGTATGTAGGTTCTGTGAATGCAGTCACATTTCTATATAACCTTTTTTCCATCGGTTCTAATTTTTGTTATTGTCTTCAATTTTTGTATTATAGTGATTATCTAGAAATTCATTAGATTGGTCATTTGTTTTCAGGTTTCAGTTGCTCTCTTGATCTGTTGCCCAGTGTATGTGCAATTCTTTCTAGTCGAGACAATTAAACCAGCTCGAAGGAGGGACCAAGATTCAACCTTCTTGAATAAGATCATAAAGTTTCTCTACACACGATATAAATCAATGAAAGATGCTGCAACAATTATCGCTAGCAGGTATACTTGTAGTTCAACTAAAAAATTATCTTCATACACATACAGGTTCTCCATCTGTACAAAATTACTTTTGTTTTTGAGTCATATTAATATACTTTTGCCTTTTATATATAAATATTTGCAAAATTCTGTTTATATGGTCTAGCTAAGGAGTTACATATTTATGTCCAGCCATACACTCAGAGGCATTTCTTTCATTTCCTTCTTCTATGAGTTGGGAATGTCCGGCATCAGCAGCGTCTTATTTGTAAGTTCCTTGTTAATCTTTTTATACCAAATTTGATTCATTTTCATCACTATCAGACTACTGATGTGTAAGTCGAAGGTATTGAAGTCAGATTTTCTTTTGCTTGTATGATGAAGCACATGCCTCAAAAGAATTTTCTCCTCAAACTCTTTTGCTGTTATCTGCATTGCCAAAATAAATTCATAGGAAAACACGTGTAGTTACAGGAATTATAGCATATAGCTGATCTTTAAAAAGTTCCTCTTTCTCTTAAAAAATTTTCTGATCTCTAAACCTACTTTTCATTTATATTTTATTAGTGGTGTGATCTAATTTCTTTTCTTTTTCAAGTTAAATTTCAATACTTCCTTTTGCATCAAAAGAGCAAAAAAGAAAGTGATATCCTGACTTCTTCATATCTGCCTACGCAGTATTATCTAAAGGCAGTATTTGGTTTTAGCAAAGATCAATACTCAGAAATTCTGTCAATGGTGGGGATTGGTGAAATTCTCTCTCAGGTATGTTTACTCCTGAAGATTATCTTGTTCTTTTATTCTCTTGAACAAAATGAACGAGTTAATGTGCTTAAATAATGAAATTTGTGGTCTTCCTTCCCCCAACAGACTCCATAACCTCATTTATTCAACCAAAATGTAATGCCAACTTCTAGCAACTGTTTTGCCTAACATAATGTTTCATTATTAATCCTTTGGTTTGCTTGCAGATTGTGGTGCTTCCTCTGATCAATCCTTTGGTTGGAGACAAAGTGATACTATGTCTAGGCTTACTTGCATCAATAGCTTATGTAAGTTGCTTCTATCCATCAAAACCACCACTCTGCATATCACACTACCTACGGAAGGAAACAAGATTTTAAAAAAATTAATGTTGCTCTTTTCTGAACAGGGACTGTTCTATGGCTTGGCTTGGGCATCTTGGGTATGTACTTGTATGCATTTAATTCCTGAGACAGTAAATTCTTATGGCCTTATTAAGCAAAAAGGTTTAATCGAAACTCCTTTGGAATTTCATCAAGATTATGAACTTCTTGTTTATCATGTTTTCTGTCATGATAAATTAAGGATTTATAACATTGGCTTACTATTAATTTGCTTAATTAACCCTTTTTTATTCTCAATTAGGATTTATGAATTTCACTTCCAATTTCCTTTTTTTTTTTACCACATTCAAAGTTCTAACTTCTAAGTTCTAATCATAATGTAAACACCAATCTAACTAACTAACCAAATTTAAAATCAATTTCTACCTAATTAATTCTAACTATACTTTAAGTATACCAATTTCACTTTGTTACCATTTTAATCTCATTTGGCCAATTATATATATATATATCATTAAATTCTCAATTATTCTTAGTAATTAAATAATTTAACTAATTTTGCATTCAAACTATAAAAAAAAATTTAGAATTTTCTTTAATTTTTCCCAAATGAGTGTGTATATGTATATCTCAATTTCTAATTACTTTCTTTGTCAACTAACACATTTTTATTTCTTTTGTATTCATCAATCAATTTAATTAAATCCTCAAATTTCCAATCTAATCATCAATACCTCTAATTAACTCTATTTCCTACTCATCAAAATTAAGAATTTAATTTGTTTAAATTTCCCAAATTTCCCATTTACTTTTATTGTCAATTCTTCAATTTAATCACCAAATCCTCTAATTAAACCTAATTTCTACTCAATTAAATTAAAGAATTAAATTAATTACTTTTCTCAAAAATTCTCTCCAAGTAGCCGAATACCCTTCATTAACAAACCCAACAATCTATTCAAACAACATTCAAGAATTATCCATACAACACTTTTATATTTATTCAAACAAGTTATAATCATTGTTTAATTAAATTTAGAATTAAATTTCTAATTTTCCTAAGGTAACCGAAGACATAACCTAATCAATCTAACATGCAACTCATAATTTTCTATATATATAACACTTTGAATGAATTACAAAGGTTGAATTATGAATTTGTTACCTTAAGTTTTCTTTCCCCTTTACATTCTTGTTCTTGGCCGTGGCTCTCTCAACTCCCTCTCTTTACTCTTATTTTCTTCTTAAACCGAATGTCTTTAGTTTGCAATCTGTCAACTAATTTATAAATGCTTATACTTGTTATTATTATTTTTTTTTTAATTAATGTTGCACGCATTTTGAGTGGTAGGATGGGTGGCATTCCACACACACACACACACACACACACACACACACACACACACACATATATAAACTTTTTTTTTTATTATTATTCTTTAGATGTGAAATCCCACCACCGACTTTTCATATAACAATTTTTATATATTTTCTTTTTATCTTTAAATTAACTTTTTCTTATTTACACTTTCCTCCCTTATTATTTAAATAATTTTTTTATTACCTCAATTTCAATTATATCTTTCAATTAAACACTTTCTTTTCTTTAATTTAATCCTACTACATATTTTATCTATTTAAAATATTTAATACCACTACATTTTATTCCCAATTAATATTAATTATTATCCGACAATCACACTCCTATGTACATTATTTTCTATTATTTACTTAAAATTATCTTAATTTTAGACGATTCAATTCCGTTAGAATTTCACTTTAGCCATATGGCTATAGTTTCTTTATGTCTACAAAGTTCCATATACATAAAAATTGCCAATTGCAGGTGCCATACTTGGCTGCCTCCTTTGGAGCCATTGATGTCCTTGTGACCCCTTCTGTAAGAGCTATATATAGCCTAACTCTCCTATTTCCTCTCTTTATTGGTTCAAATTAGTACAATGCTTAATGGCAGCAGTGTATCTGCTGAATTTCTAAATGTTGCAGACTTATGCTATTATTTCCAAGGCATCAAGCTCAACAGATCAGGTTTGTAAAACTAGCTTTCTATAAGCAAAACTTGGTTTTTTTTTTTTTTTTTTAATCTTTGATTTGGATATCTATAACATTTTTCAAACTCTGAAGTGGTGTTGAAATTTGGTTATATGTACTTGTATATATTCAACATTATCCCCTATTTTTAAATTCATATTTTACAAGAATTCAATTCAAATAAATTTTATTCTATCAATTTTCATTATTTGGAAGGGCATAGTTTATAAAATTCAATTCTTTTAGTATAAAAAAAAAATGAATTCAAAGTAAAATAAATAATATCATTTCACAAAAATTTAATTCAATTAAGACTTGATTTATCATCAAATTATAAAAATATATATCATAATCTCTTAAAATTTTAATATTATTAGTTATTGTTAAATAAATATAAATAACTAAAAAAAATAAATTGAATTTATTATCGATATGCACAATGTTTGGAATAATTATTGCACAAAAATTCAATTCAATTCTAAAATGAATTTTTCTAAACGAAGTCTATGAGTGTAAAACTCTTCTTTAAACTTGTCATGTTACTTCAAATTTTGTCGAGTCTAATCATTAAATATGAAAGTTATTACATTTTATTATATATTATTTCTGTGTGTTGCATTCTCTTACACTAAACACAGCCTCGGTATAACATTCTTCTTTATACTTGACATGTGAAATTAAAATTTTCTGGAGTATAACCGTTCAACTTAAGTTAAAATCAGAATAAACCTGCAGGAAATTTAACTCATACCATGGTGTAAATCAATTAATGTAAGTTTGCTTGTAATAATTACTTGCCTGGGTTCTAACTATATGTGTTACTAAATTTTGCTAGTTTCATCTTAATATCTCATCATCTGCTTTTGTGTGTGATTTATCCCATTAATTAAGTTTTCTAGTGGTTCAATACAGGGAAAAGCACAAGGATTTGTTGCTGGTGTGCAAGCAATAGCAAGTTTGTTATCCCCTATTCTGATGAGTCCATTGACTTGTGAGTTGTTGGTGTTATTATCTCTTTTCTTTTCTTTTTATTCATGATATATCGAAAACTCTTAAAAGGGAGAGGGACCTGAAACCTGCCAGAATTTAAACTCCTGACTTCCAATACTACGAGGCAGGAACTCAATCATCAGGCTATTAGCCCAATGGCTATCGTCCTTTTCTTTGTTTCATAACAGAACCACTTCACTTTTTCTTTTGCTTATTGGTTGATTTGTTTCAGCATTGTTCCTGTCAAGCAATGCCCCTTTCAACTGCAAAGGTTTCAGCATCGTAGTTGCATCACTATGCATGGTAAGCTCCTTGAATATTTGTCCCTCTCTTTCAATTGGTCATTAAATTTAATTTTTTTTTCTTAGATGGTTGCTTTATTTTTCGTTTATCTGCTTAAACCGGAGCAACACTCAACCCACGAAGAGGAAGACACTGAAGCACCACTTTTATTTGACAATGAATTTTCTACATAATTAATATGTTTCCGTATATCTTTTTTTTTTTTTTTTTTTTTCCTCTTGATGATAAATATTATGTATTTGTATATATTAGTGTAGATGTTATGTTGCCTATGCTGTTTTCCTCCCATTGTTCTTTATGAGTCTCTATCCTATCTGTCACTAATATCCGTAAGGCAAGAAATGAAAGCATTATCATTCACTCACTTCTTTTTTCTAGTGTGGATTGAGAATGAATTTTCTTGTATTACTATTTCTGCTGGTGTTTCACTCTAAAATTAGGAGTCTTGAGTCAACTTAACTTTATCTTCTTCTCTTCCCTTTTTTTTTTTTTTTTTTTTTTTTTGTATATATATAAAACCTTAGGTTTCTTATTATTATTTTTATTTTTAACCTAGTTTATTTATTTTGCCAAATACAATAGAAAATTTAGAATTTATTTCTTATTTTCATAAATTAATAAGAAATTTTCTTATTTAGTATTTTGTAAAATACTAATTAATGACTAATGAATATGCCAAGACATTATCCATTTTTTTTCCTTGATTAATTTATCTAGCACTTTTTTTTTTTCTAAGTGAAAACAAATATAGTACAATTAAATGAGAATTTTTTACTATTTTAGGAATGCATTTTCATTATTTGGGGGGCAATTTTAATTATATATATATATATATATATATATATATATATATCCATGTTTTCAATCAGTCCATTGCCTGGTCTTGAAAATACCTTTGCTAACAGTACTGATTTAAGTTAATATCTTATCGGATCATTGGTTTCACAAAGAAAAACCTCCCATGTAACACAGCCAAAATGATGCAACTCAGATTAAACTTGCTTCAGTTTTAACTCATAAGCACAACAAATAATACACCTAGTTTTATAACCAATTCAAAAATTGAGAAGCATTTTATAATAGCTGCAATACAGATTTTTTTTCCTCGCCTAACTGCCAATGGAGAATCCAACTCAATCGTTATAAACGAGGCAATACATGGAGCACTTTCATGCCTTCCCATTAGCATTTTTACACAAATGGGAAATGCATTGGTAAATAAAAAGCAGTGAGTCAAAATCTGGGGTTTTCTACCCTTTCAATGGTTTTAAGGTATTCTATCTCTACCTAATTGAACCAATTCCAATGGATGCAACCTTGCATACTCCGGCAGAAGTGGTAAATGGAATATCTTTGTAGCAGGCTACTAGATCCACATTAGTTTGGAGATCAACTTGCAGTGTCTCCCAGACCTTCTTCTTAGGGTTTAGGACATCATCAGGCTCACCTTCAAACCCAGGGAATGTAACTCTCTCTCCAACAGCAGCAGATTCAGGTGGATCAACCAACTCGACCTTGAAGAAATCCAGAGTTGATAAAATTGAATTTATGTATTAAATAACCATCACATCAAGTTTTACTAGTTATGTCAACATCCAAGAAATCACCAATATTATGCTAAAATTCAATTCTTCATAGACACCTGGAGCACATCAACCATATACACTCTACATTGGGTTTACCAATGTCAGATATAATGCTACACTAACACTAAATAAACACACTGACTACTGGCTATATTCTTTCAATATAAAGTCTACCACTGCAATAACCATTATTATTTAGAACAGCATAAGCTTTACCGTTGAAACTGCCAGCATAAAAATCCATGGAATCACCAGATGCAGCAGTTCCCGCTGATGTTTTACTAGTGAAAATATATGAACATTAACTGACACCTATGATCCAGTATCACTACAAGTCATGCTGGATCAAATAAAGGGCTGTATGTGCCACTGTTTTCTAGCCATGGGTGTCATGGATTCATGGAAACAATTTCACACTCAGAAAGACAACTTCAGAAATAAGTGCATAAGATGCAAACACAAATGAAAAGGCAGCCATAGGCCTGCTTACCTTGGTGTGGTCACTGTTAGAAGCAGCAAGAACCATAGCTTGTGACTTAATACCCCTCATGGTTGCTGGCTTTAAGTTACAAAGAACACAAACCTTCCGATTCTACAAAAGCAATCATAATTGTAAAACAAGTTTGGAGAAAGACACTTTCTGACAGTGAAAATGCATCATAGTATTATGATATATAAGAAGCAAGAACAAATACCTGCATCTCTTCTAGGGGTATATACTTGACGAGTCCGCTAACAACTGTTCTAGTCTCTTCTCCTACATCAATTTCTTCCACATACAGTGAATCGGCATCAGGATGCTTCTGAGTTTTCTTAATTAGGCCAACACGAATATCAAGTCTTGAGATAGAGATTTCTGGCTCCACTGTGCTCTTTGATTTAGTTTGAGCTGCTGGTTTTTTAATCTGTTGCTTCTTTCCACCACCGTCTGTCAACCATTAAGGGAAAAAGTCCTATTCATGTAAGAATCTGTTTAGAAACCAATCACCAGGTACTCTTAAGAGTCGCAATAAGCAATCAAGGGCAAATTAGTAATTGCCTTTGTGATAGAGAAACAAAATTGTTTGATAGAGAGGAAAAACAGAAAAGATTTATGACCTGAAACTTTTGCCTTCTTCAGTTGCTCAGCAATCTTTGCTGCTTCAGCTTCTGCCCTCTCAGCTTGACTTCCAGCAAATTTCTTCCTGAAGAAATCCACTTCTTCATCTTTCTGCGCAACAATAAATGTTATTTAATAAAAATTACAACCAACATAACAGTACCACTAGACCCCACTTTTCACACCCACTCCTACATCACCAACAAAGACATGAACATGTAAATGCAAACACCCCACCCATCCAAACACATGCATGCATGCAAATAGATGAGGCATTAGATGATATACCAGTTCCTTGAATAGTGGCTCTGGTGTTCCAATTTTATGATTGGGAGGAAGGAACTCCCAAGGTCTCTTTGCCCTATCAATATCTCCTTTTTCATCACAGAGTGAAGCTTGTTCAGGAGACAAATTAAGCTGCTTGAAAACCTTGTATGACAATATAAAAAAATGCATCAGCTCAAATTAACTTCTGACAAACTTCCAGGACCACCATATATTGATCTGCAGGGCAACTAAATTACCTCAAGAGAGAAAGATGGCATGAAAGGTTCTAGTAAACATGCAAGAAGATATACAAGTCCAACAGAAGTCCTCATAACTATGTTACATGAAGGCTGGTCTTCTTTATAAAGCTTCCAGAATTGGCTTTCCTACAAGAAAAGGGAATAGAAATTGGTTTTGCAGTTATCTGAAAGCAGCAGAACCATTACAAGACAACAATGAAATTTATGCATCTGAGTGACTGTCAGTGTTTCAAGCTTACTTGCAAATACGCATTCCCTTCACCAGAAATGCTCATCGCAACTTTCAGTCCTTGCTTTAATTTAACCTGGAAAAATTGCAACAATGTGCATGAAAAGATTCAAGTTGTTTGCACTATGCAACAATATTAATTAGTAAAACATTAATACCTTCTCCATAGCTTCAATGTACTGTTCCACATATTTACCAACTTCTTCAGCCAATTTCTTTGTCAAGGGATGTGAGTTTGCATTTGGAGACTCTGGAACAATGGAACCATATCCTGTGCCTGTAGATTAAAAATGTCCGTCAAGACTCCTTTCCCACTAACTTGAATAATAGTAAACATATTTGCCAAGACTAAAATATAGCTTATCAACCAATAATTTCATAAATCTATGGCCGAATCTCAAGCAGTTGATGTACCTGGAGGTTTAGCAATAAAACTCAAAACTCTGTTGATAAAGTTGCCCAAATTATTAAGCAACTCGCTGTTAAGTTTTGCTTGCAAATCAGACCAAGTAAATAGCGTGTCTGATACCTAATTAACACAATCCCAGCCAGATAAACATTTTACACATTGCAAAAACACATTGAAATATTTTAACTACAGTGTGAAAATAGAACAGGATTACCTCTGGCCTGTTGGTTAATAAATAATATCTCCACACTTCTACAGGAATATTTGTAACTTTTGCATCAGTACCGAAAACTCCTATGCCTTTACTTTTGGAAAACTTTCCTGCAGTAACAAATTAAAAAAATTTAAGATGTTGGAAGCAAAACATCACTTGTAGATTGAAGGTTATCCTCACAATTATTTTTTCATTTGAGCAAATGATAATTTACCAACTATTGCATATCAGAGAAATCAATATCAACATGGTTGACTAACCTGCTTCATAGTTTAAGTATTCAGTAACACTTATAGTCTTCATCAAGGTCCAATTTTCACCAGTTCCAAGAAGTGTAGATGGAAACATCACCTGAAGAAAAAGTTTACATTTGAAGAAATCAAGAGACTACACAAGGACAGTTACAAAAGCACCACAAAAAGCCCCTGAACTTCTCTAAGCAGGATTTTATGTATAGGAAACATGGATAAAAATAAGTTGGCAAATCATTAAGGAGCCCCTTAAGTTACAAGGACGATTTTTGTCATATATTATTATTTCCATTAATGAAATTGCCTCATATATTATTAAACTGCCAAATCCAACAAAATCTGTTTACTACACAACTATGAACTGCAAAGCTAACAGCTAACGTTGAGGAAAGATTACTAGAAATATGAATGGTTGAGAACAAGTTATCAACCAGGTATGACTCAAAGAGAAAAGGTTCAGGCATTCAAGACCTTATATTGAGGTCTGACCAGTCAAATAAAAGTAATTATTGTTGCAAAGTCAATAAGAAGACGCACAGATGCAGAGATACACAAACATCATAGCATCAAATCAACCATAGTGCTGTGTGGCATGGTATTATCTCATTCCAAATTTTCCAAGCTTCTCCAAACATAGAATTATAAAAAGAAAAGAAAAGATCCATTTCTTTTACAATTCTAACTACAACAATAAAAACAACCAAAATCCTTTTAATCATGATACAAAATTTTATAAAAGATGAAAATTCATAATGTGCAATGATTTCTGCAGGTACATCTATAATGAGCTATGACTTCCCTACACTGAAACTATCACCCAAACAGAAAAAAGAAAGAATAGAGAATAAAGTTATGCAGGTTATTGATCATGAAACTACTGTAGGCTAAGACCAAAAAAAAAAAGCCTAAGTTGGGTATGAAACATTTTCACAGATATTAAACAGTCTATATGTCTGCATTTAGCGTCTATATATCCACATCACAGGTCGTCAACGAAAACATGGAGAATAGTACACTTACAGTGTGGAATGGCACGTTATCCTTTCCCATAAACTGATACAGTTCCACGTTTTCAGGATTCTTCCACCACTTCTCCCATTCAGGAGTGTAGCAAGATGTGATTGAGACATATCCGATAGGCGCATCAAACCAGACATAGAAAACCTATAACAAATGTAACTAAAAGTTACAATCAATAATAACTAGTGAAAATGCAACATCTTATAAATATATGTATATGATGTTTCACATGGAAGAACAACAACAATTAAGCCTTAATCCCAAGCTAATTGGGGCTGACTACATCGATCCATTTCACATGGAAGAAAAATTAAGAAAAGAAAAGGCATGCATGGAACCAACATGGTTTGCATAACCATTCATCAATATTAGGACTTCGGCTTCCAACAGGACACATTGCAAACATACAAAATATGTTTCTAACCTTGTCCTTAAATTTCTCATGTGGAACTGGAACTCCCCACTTCAGATCTCTGGTAATACATCGGGACTTTAGTCCTTCTTTCAACCATGCATTTGTTGCTTGAATAGCATTCTGACTCCAGGATCCAGCTACTGACATTTTCTCAATATATTCAACCAATTTGTCCTTTAGCAGAGGAAGCTCAAGAAACAAGTGATTCGTATCACCAATGCATGGAGTGCTTCGACAGACCTGTTCAGGTATTAGGATAAATGTCGAGTAAAATCATCACATTCTTGTAAGATTATTGCTACATGAGGGAAAAAAGAAAAGACGATAGTTAGTAACCCTCAAGTCCTGTCAAACTCCTAATTCATATCCTTAAATAGCATCGCAAGTCACAACCAAGAGAATTAGTATTAAGGACTGTGAAATAAGTTCAAAGCAAGGCACTAGGTTGGCCACTTGGCCTAAATTTCAGCTTCCACATCCAATTTATTCATACGATTATCAGGCACTATTGTGCATATCCTAGTATCAGAAAATTCCACATATAAGGGAAAAAAGGCATAAAAATAATGCAGAGTAAAGAAGGTCTCAAGATATTTAGGCTCATGGCTCTAGCACTAGCTTACACTATGCATTTCAGCCTAAGTTATTACAATCCTATAAGGCAAAGCCAAAAAGTGATAGGTATCAAAAAAAAAAAAAAAAAAAAAGAAGATAGAATCTGAATGCATACCTTGCACCTAGGATCTTTTAACTCTGTTGGATTCAACAGCTTTCCACACTTTTCACATTGATCTCCTCGTGCGGAATCATAATTACACCCTTCAGTAGGACAAGTACCCTCTACAAGCCGATCAGCTAAGAACCTTTTGCATGTATCACAGTAAAGCTGAATCACTATAAGGGTTAGTAACACAAACCAAGATCACCACAATAATAAGATAAAAAAGGGACAAAGAAGAGGACAGACAAAAAAAATGAACATCCCACTAAGCAATTACCCATGGATAGAGTAGAGAAGCCATGCAATATCACTAAACAAAGTAAAATATGACTCCATACCTGCTGCATTGTATTCTCAGAAAGCCAATTGTTTTCTAACAGCTTCTTAAAAATTGCCTGGCAAACTTCAGTCTGCTGTGGAGTTGATGTACGTCCAAATTCATCAAAACTAATATTAAACCACTTGTAAACTTCCCGATGAATCGCATGATATCTAGAATGGTGCAAAGAAGAAATTAGTTACAATTGTAAAAATAGTTGGTCCGGCAAAAGAATCAGCTGAATACATCAAATTTGCTAATTGCATGAACTTAATATTAATATTTGTATTGTACTAAATGAAAATCATGATGCAATTACCATAAAAGAACACATCAACATAATTTGGTTACATAGAAATGTTAATATAAATTGAAAAGAAAATTATATAAGAATTGAATTTAACATGTTCCCATCACTAGATGGAGTCCATTTCAAATACAGATACAAAATTACTACTTGTCACAAATCTCTTTAGGGGTGCAATTCTCCTCCATGGCTTTGGTCTCTGTTGCCGTTCCATACTCATCAGTCCCACAAATATATATAGCATTGTAACCTCGGAGCCGGCAATATCGAGCAAAAACATCAGCGCTCAATACACCTACCAATTCAAAAAAAAGCAAGCAAAAATTAAACACTGCAAACATTACAAAAAGTCTAATTTGTGCAAAAATTTATAGAGGGAAAGAGCAATACAGCCAATGATATTGCCAAGGTGAGGGACGTTATTGACATAAGGCAAAGCGCTAGTGATGAGTATGTTTCTCTTGCCGGGGATCGGGACTTTAGTGGCTTTCCGATCCTCTCCGGTGGTGGTGGTAGCAGTCGATGAAAGGTCTCCCATGGTTCCCATTAGGGTTTCGCGAAACTCAATTTCAGAGACTTTTATGGCACTCTGTTTTGCTTGAGTTGTTGCAGGTGGAGTTGCAGAGGTTAGAGCCGACGAGAGAGAAGATATTTCTAGGCTTAGTAGGGCAAAGCAATTGAATGCTTAAATCAAAGATTTTCTGTAAATTACGAACATGCATCCTCTTTTCTTTTATTTTCAGATTACCATTTACAGCCTGTTTGGATGGATGGAAGAGGAGGGGAAGAGAGGGTAATTAATGGAAGGGTAAAAAATTACCTTTGTTTGGGAGAGAGGGGAAGAAAAGAATAAAGGGGTAAGGAAGGGTAGAGAAGGGTGCGGAGGGTAAATCTAAGTTATAAGTATATTTTTGTATTTTTATTACTTATTCTTCCATTAATTATCATTTTTCCTTCTCTCTTCTTCCAAACAAAAGGAAAATTAATATTTATCCTTTCCCTTTCTTCTCCTTCTTTTCCTCTCCTTACCCTTTATTACTGTTCCATTAATTACTCTCCTCTTCCATCCATCCAAACGGGCGGTATATTTGAAACAAAAGATTACAAATTTAAATTTATATGTAAATGAATTTTAAATAGTATTTATTTATAAATAAAATCTTATTTTAGAAAAATACAATTAAAAATATAAGATTTAATTAAATTTTATACTCTTGTTTTTTAAATAAATTTATAATTATATATTTTTATCTATAATATATATTTTATTAATTTTATGAAATTCATTTGAAAATTTCACTTATGTTAATGAATTTAATTTAATTATATTTAATTTTATAGGATTAAATTCCTAAAATTGAAATTAATATTATTTTAATATTTCAAATACAAAATTTTATTAAAATATGGAATTTGAAATTGAATTTCATAAATTTTTTGTCTAATCTATTTGTTTCAAACCAAATCTTAGTCTTGAGTTTAGGCTATAATCACTAGTGCATTTTTGTATTTTTAAAAGTACATTAAATCATCTCAAAGGTTTTGTTTTGATAACAAAATAATATTTCCATCCATAAAAATGAACATTTACCATAGGTTCAACTTAAAAAACAGGATATTTCATGTGAAGTCACTCCCGAATTACATATCATTCTCTGTCTTTTTTTTTTTTTCTCTCTCTCTCTTATAGTCTTAGATCTAGATCTTTCTCAAGGGCTTAACCTCGGTGGCTACGGCCACCTGAGGGTTAATCAGTCCCCTTTTTTTACTTGTATTTATGATTTTCTTATTTTCTTTTTCTTTGTTGTGGTTATTTTTGCTGTTGTCCTTGTTTTTTGCTGCCTGGATTAGGCTTGTTTTGGGAATATGGATCTCCGATTATAATCTCTTACAGCTTGGCGGTTGTGTTGCCGTTTCTATTTACGACTTTGTCCGACCTTCCCGTCAGTTTCATTTCTTTTTGCAGATGATGCTTAGTAGTGGACGCTGGTGGGAAGGAGAGGTAGTTGTTGTCCCTGGCGTCGGAGATCTATGGCAAATATCTTCTATTCTCTCGTTTAGCCCGATAGCCGCTTATGGTGGAATCCTTGCTAAGTGGAGAGAGCAATTTTATATCTGCAATTGGGTTCACTGTTTGTTATGTTATGTTTGTAGATCTTTAGATCTATGGTGGATCAAGCAATCTTTCCAGTGCTTTAAGTGTCTGAAGATAGACTCAGTTTCAACAGTGCTTCATCTCCGCCTTAGGCCTCAAGTGGAGGCGACGACGCCGATGGTGGGAGTGGGGTTACTATTTGGGAGGGTTTCTCCAAGGGGTGTTTCTGTAAATTTTCTTCTGATGGCCCTAGAGCCGGTTGGGGTCCCAGACAACTGGTCTGGTTTTATTTTTAGGCTTCAAGCCTAGTATTTAAACCCAAAATTGGTTAGTTTCTCTGTGAACATTAGGTCCATATTTTACCCCTTTAACTGGCTCTATCTGTATCTATGTTGCTTGTATTCAATTTTTATTATTTTGGACTTTATGCCCTATTAATGAAAGCACTTACTTCTTTGGGCAAAAAAAAAAAAAAAACTTAAAAAGCAGAGTCCATGGCCATAATAATAAGACGAAAATGCCCTCAACAACACAACTAAAACATAAAGCAACCATAATATTGCATATTTGTCCCAAAAATCAACTTAGACCAACAAGGAGAGAAGGATTTGGGGTTTTGGTGAGCAATCTCCCTAATTGGGGTTTGAAGAGATCGCAAAATTTCTTAATGGTTAATGGACGAAAGACTATTGCAATTCTAATAAGAACTAATTAAGCCATAATTATATAATTTGCAGTGTTGAAAGTTGTCTCAAAATTAATTAAAATAATAGGTAAAATAATGAAGAAAGTTATTGTGCAAATTTTTCCAGAAAACTTTTCAATAAACTAGACTGGATTTCACTATACAATTTTTAATAATTTTTGTAACAGTATGTTTGAATGGATGAAAGAGGAGGAAAAAAGAGGATGACTAATGGAAGGATACAAAGTTGCCCTTGTTTGGAAAGAATGATAAGAAAAAAATAGAAGGGTAAGGAAGGGTAAGGAAGGGTAAGCCTTACTCTTCCCTACCCCTCAAATGTCTATTTTTCCTACACCTCAATTTAGAGTGTAGATGAGGTAAGCTAATTTTGGACCATTTTATCCTTGTTCTATATTTCACTATTTCACTTTATAAAAATCCTTCATTCTCCTCCTTCTTCAGTTCTTATTATTATTATTATTATTATTATTATTATTATAAAATATATTAGATTTTTTATTTTAAAAAATAAAAAATAATATTATATTATAAAAATTTTAGTCATCCCAAAACAAATTCCCATTCACCCATATAATAAGCTCAAATTAAAATGCTCTAATTTTTTTTTAGATATATATGTATTTTTTTTTATATTATTTGTAGGTTATAAGGATATTTTTATATTTTTATTATTTACCCTTTCATTAATTATCATTTCTACTCCACTCATTTCCTAAACAAGAGGAAAGTTAATATTTATCATTTCTCTTCATTCCCTTCTCTTTTCTCTCCTTACCCTTCGTTACCGTTCCATTAATTACCCTCATGTACGGTCCATCCAAACATAGTACAATACTTCTATGCTGCTGTTGCTTGGAAAGAACGATTTTATTAAGCACCTTTTTATTGTTTTACAAACTAGACTTAATAAAATTTCTAATAATATAAAATATGCACAATAAAATTTCAGAAATCAGTTATCATATTTTCCTTCTAAAACGACCTGGAAATCTACCATACAACAACAACTTGAAATATAAAATTTAGGTTTTACTTATATTTAAAATATATTAAACCTTAGACAATTAATCTCTTAAATGTTGGATAATATAAGAGATATGATTTTTAAATCATAAAAATATTTAAAAATTTAATCACTTATTACATTCAATACAAAATTTAAATTAGCATTTTAAGTGAATTTGAATTTAATTGACTTCTAAATGATGTATTACAAAACAATTTAAATTCAATAAATATTGAATGGTATTATTAAATTATAATAGATCCATTAAGCAATTAACTAGAACAAACTACGTCCCATTTTAATGCTCGAGTCATTTAGTCTCTGTTTCTAATTAATTTGGTTAATTAGGTTTTCAACAAATTGTTAAGAGTTGCTTGTAAAAAACCAAAAAATAGGCAACAATTGCAGGAGTATCATATCATTTCCCAATGAAATAGACGGAGAAAAATTAAGCCAATTACAAGAGAAATTCTTAGGTGAATTAGGTTCACCACGTCAAATTATGAACTACCAATGATGATCTAACACGTAGATGTGTTAATTACAATACAAACCCCATAATTGAGGTAGTTAATTTCCATTTCTAATCCATAATCTGACGTGTTGAACTAGGTTCACCTAAGATTTTTTCCAATTACAGTAATTAAACAACCGAAATCCATGCTGTGTTTACCAAATTTAAATCTAAATGGGACAATTGAGAAAATGTAAATGAGCATTTTCTGCCTTGTTTTGCTTTGATCAGTGACTAAATACTGCCAAACTGAATTCCTCTACTTCTCATAATTAATATGTTTTTCACAACGCAGCATCAAATAATATGTTTTAATTCAATGAAAATGATGAATTTTAGCATCAATTAATTAGTAGTAGAAATTTTAGAATGAAGAAATTTCTAGAGAAATGGATAGAGATGTGGAGAGAGTACGTCAGTGTCTTACTTAACAATTACAATATTAAAATTAAAATAAAGTCTTTATAATTACAACAGCAACTCCCAACCTTAGAAAACATCATTAACCGAGCTTCCTTTAAAAACAAGCGGAACATAGTAGAAAATTAAGCTCCTAATCCTTCTTCATGTACCTAACAATTAATTAAGGTAGAAAATTAACAACAAATTCAAAAATTATATATAAAAAAAATGCTAATTAATATAACAAAACAATTGTGAAAAAGTACCTGGAAACACCAATTGCATTGGTAAGTTTCTCCTTCCATTAGTCCTGCAAGCTCTCTTGTTAAGCTTTCTAGGCTTTTGATACCCTTCACCTTCAACCATCTTGACAAACCATTTAGGTTTTCTTGTTTTAAAAACAATGAATCCTATTGCAAGACCAAATACCAGTCCACATCCATACCCTGCTAATACAGGTTTCCAACCAAATCCATTTTCATACTTCAAATCATCTTCTTTTGATGGTGTTGGTTGTTGACTCTCTCCATTGTTACACTCTTTTTGCAGTGGAAAACCACATAATCCTACATTTCCTTCATATGAATCGTTTTCAAATGTGTTGAACTGCTTGCCTTGAGGTATGGGTCCTTCAAGTTGATTATTTGAAACACGGAATATTTGAAGAAATGTTAAGTCTGTCAATTGCAATGGAATCCTTCCAGTAAGAAGATTTGAAGAGAGGTCTAGCGATTCCAAATTGGTCAAATTCCGCAACGACGGTTCAATATTGCCTGTGAGATGATTGTGAGAGATGTTCAATTGCTTAAGTGATTTAAGTTTCCCAATTGACTGAGGAATCTTCCCTGTGAATCTATTATTTGATAAATCAATGGTTGAGAGAAGTGTTTGAATTTTCACCAATTCAATTTCCAATCCTTTTAATGTCAGCGTCACAGAATAGTCATAAGAGAAATTTGGTGCCCTCATGTATTTCATATTCTGATCAAAGTCCATCATTGCTTTAAAATTATTCAAATACCCTGCAGGCAAAGGTCCGCTGAACATGTTATCTGAGAGGTCAAAAACCCGTACCTTGGGGAATGAATAATTGGCAATGGACCCTTCCACCAAACCATGGAGTTTATTGGATTGAAGCACTAGAATTTGAAGCTCTGTAAGAGTTCCAAGAAAATAGGGGAACCTGTCATCTATCTTATTGTTGCCAAGATCTAAAATTTCCAAATTTTTACAATTGGAAATAGATGGTGGGATTCGCCCTTGTAATTGATTGCCATTGAGGTTCAAATATCTCAAGTTACTATCCCCTGAAAATGTTTCAGGGATAGCTCCATGGAAATTGCTCATACCCAGGTGCAATACTGAAAGGATATTACTGAAATTTCCTAAACATTGCGGAATGGAACCACTAAAATTATTATTTGACAAGTCAAGAATTTGCAGAAATTTTAACTCACAAACTGCAGAAGAAACTTCTCCTGTCAATTTGTCGTTGGATGAGAGAATGAGAACATCTAAGTCTACAAGTTTGAAAATTGAACTTGGAATTGAGCCATACAGCTTGTTGTGGCTAAGATCAAGATAACTCAATGTATTATATTGGAATTGGCCTATAGGACCCATGAGCCAGTTATTGTTCAGGAATAATTTCGTCAGAGGTAGAGCAAATAGGGAGGATGGTATAGTTGCATTGAGAAAGTTATTAGACAAATCCAGGTAGAAAAGCCTAGAAAGCCTACCCATTTCAGAAGGGATGGGACCACTCAATCGATTCTTGGATAATATCAAACGTGAAAGTTTTGTCAAATTTGTGAAGTAATTGGGAATCTGACCATTAATATTGCTGCTTTTAATGTTTAATTGTCTGAGATGCTTAAGGTTTGCAAATGAGGAAGGAATTTGACCACTGAAGTTGTTATATGAGAGATCCAAATAATTCAATTGCTCAAGGTTTCCAATGGAGGATGGAATTTGACCACTGAAGTTGTTATATGAGAGATCCAAATCATTTAATTGCTCAAGTTTTCCAATGGAGGATGGAATTTGACCACTAAAGTTGTTATATGAGAGATCCAACCAAGTGAGTTGGGATAAATTACCAAATAATGCTATATTAGACCCAACAAAATTGCAACTAGAAAGTAGCAGCGTCTGCAATGACTTTAGATTCTTGAAAAAATCATTTTCTAAATATAATGGAATTTTGGTTATAGAAAGAGACAAGAATATGAGGGAACGACTCCAATTGGACAATGGAAAAGAGCCAGTGAGGTCTTCATTGTACGATAGTTCAAGGACTTGGAGATTTGGTAGTTGAATTATGTTGCCTGGAAATTTCCCTTGCAACCCTGAAAATGGGAGCGTGAGAGATGACAAAGAAGAAGACAGATTCATCAAGATATTAGGTGCAATCAAGGACATGTTTATAAAGCTCAAGTCCAACTTTTGTAACTTGGTTAGGTTTTGAACGAGCTTGTAAAGAGTAGTGGTTTCTGGTGTCAGATCATAATTGGAAGAGAGATCAAGTGAAAGCAATTCAGATAGATTAATAATATATGGAAATTTCCACTGCAATTCGCAATAGCTGAGTATGAGAGAGGAACAAGAAGAAGACAGATTCATGAAGGAAGTAGGTGCAACCAATGACATGTTTACTGAGCTGAAGTCAACTTCTCTTAGATTGGTTAGATTTCGAACAAGCTTGTCAAAAGTCATTGTTTCTATTGATAGACCATTCCAAGACAGATCAATCGAAACCAATTTTGATAGATGAGTGATATCAGGGACTTTTCCCTGCAATCCACAAGACATCAGTTTGAGAGATGACAAAGAAGAAGTTAAATTCATCAAGAAAGTAGGCGCAACTAGAGACATGTCAACATCGGTCAAGTGCAATTCTTGCAACTTGGTTAAGTTTTGAACAAGCTTGTTAAAAGTAGTTGCTTCTAATGTTAGCCCATAATTCCAAGACAGATCAAGAGAAACTAAATTAGAGAGCTGACTGATTTCTGGTGGAACTGGGCCCGCAAAATTAGATAAATTCAGGTTAAGAAAAATCAAATTCAACAACTGACCAAACTGGGGGGAAATTTGGGAACTATTGAAATCATTGTTAGAAAGGTCAAGCTTTTGGAGATGAGCAAGAGAGGAAAGACTAGTATTAGAATTGAAGGTACCTTCAAGCAAGCTGCTAGAAAGGTCAAGCTCAATTACATTACCAGTTTGTTTGTCGCAAGTGATCCCATCCCACCAGCAGCAATCTGTACCCTCTTTCCAAGTCTCTGTCTTGGGGTAAGAATAATTCCTGGTAGGAGGAATAGTAGTAATGGATAAAGATTTTTTGAATTGGAGCAAGGCAAGACTCTGGTCATGGTTGCACACTATTTTACAAGTGGCTTGAAAATTTAAGTGACAGAAAAGGGAGAAGAGAAAGTGAGCCAGCCATAGTAAACGCCTCATTTCTCGATCTTTAAGTAAAATTTTCAAGTGGAAAACAAAATCTGCTAGTTGAGTGGGAGTTGCATACACCAGCGCAATACCTTTTTATATTAATAGAGGTGGCAAATGGATGAGTTTGGATAGGTGTGGGTTGGGCAGAGGTATGCAGTCGGTCGGTTCAATTTAAAATCAAATCGAATTGAAATAATTGAAATGGTATTTTCATTAAATTGAACTGAACCTATAGTAACAATTAAACCGAACTGAAAAAGTTTGATTCGATTGATCTGTTTGGGTTGGTTTTAGTTTTGTTTTTGCTATTTCTCTTTTTTTATATAAAAATTTGAGATAAAATTCAAGTAAATTTTAATATATGTTTGATAAATATATATAAAATAAATATATATATATATATATATATATATATATATAAAGTTCAATCGGTTCAGTTTTAACTAAAATTTTTTAGACAAAAATCGAACCAAACCTAAATTTAATTCAGTTTTTAAGTTTTTAAACCGAACCAAAGTTTTTAAAAAACTAAACCGAACTAAACTACTCGGTTCGATTTGATTTTTTGATCTCAATTCGGTTTTGCTCACCTCTAGGGTTGGGTATAAATGGGGTGGATTTTAAATTACTCATTTATCTATTTATGACCCATTTAAAATTTATTTGGGTACCTAAACTCATATAACTTACATAAACCATTACCCACCCATTTACTCAATTATTGTTAATTTAATTATTTTTAATATATTTTTTTGAGAAAAATTATTTTTAATATATTATATTATTATTATAGGTCATATTTTTATTTAATAATATATTTTTCAATTTAATAATTTTTTTTATATATTCTAATATTATTATTTTTAATTTATTGTTGTGTAATTAACTATATAAATGTATTCTTGTTAATTTTCAAAACTAAATGGCAAGGGATATATATATTTTTTATAAATTTTTAATACAAGTGTGAATATTTTTTCGAATCTAAGAATTGGATATTTAATAGGTTCCCAAAAATTGTTCTACCATGTCAAAAAATAAATACATTAATTAATTAATATTGTCATTTATTATGTGATATATGCTAAGAACTAATTTATATATATATTTTTTATACATAGGGAAGTTTATTAAAATATTCATACAATAATATTTTGAATGGTCGCTAAAATCAAAACATAGAATCTTTGAATAAAAATATAAAATGGTGTATATAAAGAAATTTTTGTTGCTTAAATATCAGTTAAGTTAACAGTCATTTAATTATATTATTTTAAATGATTAATGAAGTAATATAATTAATTAATTATATGTATATGGTTAATTAGATTAATTAATTAATCATATTTATTAAATAAATAAAACATTGAGCTTAATTATAATAAAATCATTTACTATAAATAATATTGCTATTAATAATTAAATAAAAATTTTCAACTATTTTATTTATTTATATTTCAAATATTGCTTTTTGAAAAATAAATTTCTAATCTCAAATTATGTTCTTTCATATATCATTTAGAGTTGTACTATTTGTGTCTAAAAGAATTTCATACCCAATGTTTTATTTATTTATTCAACTAATTTTTTTTATTAGTGGGTATCCAAATTCAATGCGACCCAATCTATATAAATGAGGATCATTTTTTTTATTATCCATTTAGTTTTTATATATTACCCATTTATTATCATATTCATTTAATAAGAGTGAATTAGGATGGATAAATGGAATCTGTCACCTCTATTTATTTATATATAGACCATCTCAAGTGTATTTTAGAATTATGCTTAAAATCTTTAGTGTTTTAAAGAAATCAATTAATTAGTCTTTGATAAGAGACAAAAAATACCGAACTAAATCAGGATTATAATGGGTCAAGTCTAGCTGCCTAATCTACCTAAAATCCGAATATTAGAAGGATAAGGTCAAGTTAACATGCAAATAATCATCCTAATCCAAACTGGTCAAGGAAATCCATACTCAACTCATGTAAAGATCTATCTCTTATAAATACCTCAAAGATTAAACTTCACAGGTATGAACACTATTTCGATAACTTAAATTACTTCAATTACATTTTCTCTCAAACAATTACTGACTTAAGCTTCGGAGTCTCTCCCGGGGGTTAGCCCCTGGGAGCCATTGACTTGCTTTTTCTCTGTTTACAGATTTTATCTTTTCGAGGGACCCACAATCAACAGTATTTGGTGAAATTAGACTCATCAAATTGGCGCCGTCTGTGGGGAACGGCACAAGAAAGCTATGTTCCTACTTTTATATTTCAGCCGGAAATAATTATTTCGGTCATCACAATTTTTGTTCCATCGAATCTGAGATCCATCATCACCACAAAAAAAAAAAAAAATCTGATCATAAAAAAAAAGGAAATAGAAAATCAGATCAAAGAGAGAAAAACGGAAGAGAGGAGAAAAATTCTTGCTCAAAGCCGATTATTATATTCAAGTTGTGAATTACACAATAGAAGAATCTACATCGAAGCCACTTCCTCAATTCGCAATGTATTTTGATAGATCTAAAATTATTTCGAGCAATTTTTTAGGTCGATCACGTTATTCAAGATAAGTTCTCAATATTTCTTATACTTTAAATTAATTTCGAAATATTAATTGCTTAAATAAAATGCAAATATATGCATATTTTAGCATGAATAAATTATCTGCTATAAGCATATCAAATGTCAAATATCATTTTACATGCAATTTATTGCTTAAAAGTCGAGATTTATATCGAAAGCATATTATTTTCTTAAAATAGATTCTGATTGAATCTATTATTTTTGTGGGGGGTAAGAGTCCCTCAAAGTG
>CATKHJ010856314.1:0-23163 GCA_949750685.1 Vernicia montana
CTTCTATCCTTGTCCGTGGTTTTTACCCTAATTTGTTTGGGGGTTTTCCACGTAAAATCTGTGTGTTCAAATCATCTTTATTATTTTCTCAAATTATTAGCTGCAGTCTTGCTCTAATCCGGTGTCAATTTCCGCAACAATGAGCTCGATCGGCCGCGTTTCATCAGTAAAACCATTGGCGTTTTGATAATTATGCAAAATTCAATTGAATATGAGAGCTGAATAATCCATTAATCGATTGATGATCAAAAATCAAGAATCGACGAAGGAAAATGAATAGAACTAGAAGAATTCGATATAAAGCCTAAAATTGAGTATAACAAAAAGAGTGCAGCAATAGCAAGAACTTGCAACTGAAGGGTAGAACCAATTCGATCTTGAGAGTCGATGGCATTCAAAAGTGAGATTAAATAGCAAAAAGAACATAAAATACAATGATGTCGATGTAAATTAAAGAAGAAGAAGATTGGGATTTTGGTTTTGGGTTTTTCTGGGTTGTTGAATTAATTATTCGATCAATTGTAGAATTTTGGCTTGGATTTGTAGCATAAGAAGTGAGAGATTCACATGTACCAATCAGAATAAAATCACCACCTGTCATGGTGAGAGCCAAAAGCAGGTGGATTCATCGGCGGATTCAATTGCAGGTGGCGGTATGATCGAAGCAAGGTGATTGGCAATGGTAGCGGACTCACCGTCATCGGTTCCTTGGCTTTTTAATGGTAATGGGAAAGAGAAAGAAGAAAACCATGCAAAAGTAAATAAAATAAAAAAGAACGTGCAAAAGAAATACAAAAAACATAAAAATGTATAAGATTAAAACACATTGTGTATAAAAGATATTTCTAAAGAAATTACAGTTTCCTCTTTTCTAATCAAGACTTGGTGCTAAGAAAATCTTTGGACACTTAAAGGGTGAAATGATTTTAGAAGTAGAATTTTAGGATTCAAATTTTTTAATATTAAAAGAATTATTTTTTTTATAATTTAAATCAAAGTCTTACATTTTAATTTGTGAAATTAGTTAATGATAAAGAAAAATTGTATGAATTTTCAATTGTGTTTAAATGTTTAAAATTAATTTATTATAAATTAATTTTGAGAAATTATTTTCAATTATACTTAAAAATAGTAAAAATTTGATAGATATTTAAATATTTATACATTATTTATTCCTTTGTTAAATTAATTGAAATATATGATTTTATTGAACATTTGATAATAATATTTATTTTTTTATGACTTTATACTTAAAATTTAAATTTAAATTCACAGTAATTATCTACCCAAATGACCAATTATATATCAAATATTAAAAAAATATGGTCTAACAAACAATTGAAAATTTTCTATCAAATTATTATTAATTTTCATTTTATACTGGTATAATTTGTTTTTATCATGGCTTTTTTGCTTTTAAAATTTAAAAAAAAAAAAAAAAAAAGATATAAATACAAAATTCGTAAACTTACTTCAGGAAGAATAACGTAGAAAAATGTACGAGGAAGTGTTAGGTACGTGCAGAGTTAGGTGTTAGGTGACACGATCATGCCCATGATGCCTATCAAGCCTGACAGACAACATGATGTCCATGGGACTATCAGTGGGACCCTATGGGCCATCAAGCACGATTCCTGATTCCAATCACGAAACACCGCTTATGTTGTACTCATTAAATGTAGTTCTTCATAAAATTACATTACACTACTTGATTTTATATAATAATTAAAATTAATTGTGGGTATGCTCTTTGGAGGAATTTTATTATTTTTTATTTAATTTATGTTTTAAAAATATTTTAGCATGCATAATTATTTTATTAAATTTAAATATTGTATTTGATTTATATATATATATATATATATATATATATATATATATATATATATATATATATATATATATATATATATATATGAGTCAAAATTTAATACATATAAGTTAATTAAAAAAATATTATATAATTAGTCAATATAAATTTTAATTATAATTCACATAAATATTTTGATATAAAAAAATTGGTGAGATGACTTTATATAAATTTAATTTTTTAAAAATTTTCTCAACTTATGATGAAAAAATTTCTACACAACTTTGGAGCTCAACTTTTATTATATATAGAGAAAGATTTTATTACATGTATTAATTTATTTAGCAATTCATGAGACAATAGAAAATGATTATTAATTGTTGATTTTTAGATTTTTATTTATTTAGCTGTAATACAATATCATGAATTTATTGTTGTGCAATTTATCAAATTTATTAATTAAATGTACAAAATATTTACACTAAAGCTAAGATATACAAATAAAACAAATTTATTTATAGTTTTATCTTAAAAATTAAATTCTAATAAATAAAATGGTAAACAAACATACTTATCAATTGAATTAATCATTAAAATTTGAAATTTAATTAAATGTTATGGTTGATAAAAATTGTATGAAAAGGTTAATATTATTTTTATTCAATTTTTATTGATAATAAACAATCACATTACACTGCAAGCAGTAGTCAATAGGGTTTGGTTGGTAAAAAAAAAAAAAAAGAAGGAAATTACGTCATATGTCTCATTTTTTATATTTTTAACATTTATAACTTTTTAATTTTAATTTTTTTTTTCATATTTAGACCTTTCTAATTATTTTTTTATTTTTTTTTTGTTTTATGTTTTTGTTTTTAACCTAATGGATCATTAATTTAATAGAATTTGTAATGGTTTTGAATTAATTCAGTAAATATTTTATAATTTTTCTTTTGGAAAATTATATAATTTTAACATTTATTATTTTTTAGTTTTCTTGAAAAATAAAATTAAATGTTAAACAATATTAGATACTAATTATTTGTTAAAAGTATACTTTTTTTGTTTAATGTATATTGTTTGCTGTAATTTTTTATTTTGTTCAAAATTCATTATTTGTATAAACAGTGATAGATACTAATTATATTGTGAAAGTATACTGAATTTTATTTAATGTATTCCATAAATTAAATGTTAAATAATATTATATTTTTAAGAAGTATACTGTTTTTTGTTTAATGTATATTGTTTGCTGTGATTTTTTATTTTTTTCGAAATTCATAACTTGTATAAATAGTAGTAGATACTAATTACATTGTGTAAGTATATTGAATTTGTATTAGATATTAATTATTTGAGAGAAGTATATTGTTTTTTATTTAATGTATACTGTTTGTTGTGATTTTTTATTTGGTTTAAAATTCATGACTTGTATAAATGGTAGTAGATACTAAATTCACTATGGAAATATATTGAATTTTATTTAATGTATTCCATAAATTAAATGTTCAATACTAAATGTTGTTGGTACTAAAAGGATACTAAATTTTATGATATTGTATATTGTTTGTTGTGATTTGTTCCTTTTTTTTAATAAAAGATTAGTATTTCTAATTTATATTGATTTTTTAAATTTTAAAATTGTTATTATATATATATATATATATATATATATATATATATATATATATATATATATATATATATATATATTTTAAATCAAAACCTAGCTAATTTTAAGAAATCCAAGAAAATTAATTCATTTTGAATTATATAGTTTTCAATCTAATTAACATAGGTTAGTAGTTAATTAATTTTGAATTTTCATAAATAAAATTTAATATAATTAAATTAATTTTTAATTTTAAAAAGAAGTGGAACCAATAAATTATAGGTAAAGAGAAAAAAATATGATTTTGATAAGTAAAGAGAATAACAAGAGCTAAATTTGTAAATAAGAAAATAAGTTTTGGCTATTTTTATAAAATAAAAAATCAAGGGCTAAAAAAGTTTTTTTTTTTTTTTTTAGTTTTTGAATTATTTGTGTAAAAATCCAAAAAAATAAAAGTCAAGAAGATTTGGGCCATTAATCTATCTATCATACCCCTTCATCCATGTTAAGGTGGATGATACCACAATTAAGATTTAATATCCAATCTTATACATGATTAATTTATTATTAATTTGTATTATACGCAATAATCTATTTCAAATTCCTTTTTTAGTCTTGAATTATAATTGTTGATATTGATGCTAATTATTTTACAACTAAAATTAAGAAGGCTAAAGTGTTAAGTAACTAATCATGTCATTCCTTTAATCACAATTTATACAATCCATCACAATTTTATTTTTTATGATCAAATACTATTTTTAAATGACAAATTTTTAAGATTAACGAAATTTAAATTTAAAGTTTGTTGTTTCCATGTGTGTTTTGATAATATTAAAATTTTGTTTGGTTGTTTAACACACTTAATATTTGTTGTCAAGTTGTTTTGTTGATATGTAAGTAATAACGCTCGTTCATAATTTTTAATCAACATTACATTTAATTAAATTTCAAGAATTTGAAATAGAGAGCAAATTCACGCTTGTTATTAAACCTTCACACTTGTTACTGCTGCATTTCACCAACGTTATTCACAAAGACAATCAAATAGAAGAAACGCTCGTTATCAATTTGTAATGAACATTACCCTTCAATAATCAATTTGGGACATTTGACACATAGAGAAACTTAACGAACATTACCTGGAAGTCACTAATGTTTTACCTGTCGTTTTCAAGTAAAATATGAATAGATTTTTAGCTGTTAAAAATGACGCATGAGCTGATAAATGTCATTTTCACTTCAGAACAACCACATTTTTTAACTTAAAATGAAAATCTATATATGGGTGATGTTCCTAAGTGAAGAAAAAAATAATAATAATAAAAAGTGCATCTATGTGATTATCAAGCTCAAAATCTCTTGCTCTATTTTAGAACACCTTGTGCTTACACTTAAATTCTTTGTATTCATTATTTGTAAAATTATTAAGTTTAAACTCTTTCTTTTATAATAGCTTTTGTGTTACTCTTGAGAGACATTAAACTTTAAATCCATTGTATTTGCTTGAGTGTTTGGGCAAAATCCCATAAATTTAGTGTAAAAGGCGAAATCTCGGATCAACTACAAGTGCTAGTGTAAAGGCTTTTGGACACATACACATATTAGTGAAATTCTAAATCGAGAATTTAAGAAAAATTGACGTATGATAAGAGTTTGCTCTGAATCATTATAAAAACAGATTAAAAATTCTCTAATTTTTAGTATATTTCCTTTACTTATATTGATTTTGATAGCTTATTACATATAGGGCGATTTTATATTAAAAAATTTTAATTTTCTATTCACCTCTTTAACAAAAAATTTTCTAAAAGAGATCATAAATTTTAACTATTTGTTGTAATTATGAAACACAATTATAGTTAATTACTTGGGTTATTGCCTAATGACTTTTTTCCTTGTACAACTAATAATAGATTTATGGGTGTCAAGTGTCAACTAATAAAAGAAGGAAAAGAATAGCTTAAGGGGTTTTAACTTTTAAACTATTTTTTCTTTTATTTTTAAAGACAAAGCAATTGTGCAAATGCTAGCAATAAAGGAAATAAGCCAAGACAAATCCAAATGACCTTAATCATTAAATCCAAAATTGTGGTCAATCTTTCATATAATACTTGTAGTTGGAAACTATATAATATGATAATATTTATTTAATGAAAAATTAAATCCATAGATAAAGTGGATATAAAGACAATGACCAGTGTGGAGGGCACCACATACATGAAATTCGGTGTCCCAAATTTGCGGTAGATGTCACTTGTCAATTGTCACACACTAACATTATAGATGGAGAAAATTACAAGTGAAACTTGTTTACCACGTTGTTTTATCAACTGATTACTAGCAACATTACACGTAAATATATTAATTATAATACTCATAGCATAATATGAATAATTAATTATCTATTTAATAGCTACTCATTTGATAAAAAAAAATAATAATAATAACTAATTAAGTGTGATTTGATTAATTTTTTTATTTTATTTGAGAGTGACCTAAGTAAGAGGTTATATAAGATTTGATTCTTCTAAATTAAAAGAATTATTATCAATTTGGTAAAAAATATTAAAGATAATGACTACTTTTATTGTGCGTTACTCTATTTTGATTAATTGAACTTTCATTGTAAAAAAAAAATAAAAAAAATTATATATATTATCTTGTTCCCTTGTATCCAATTCATACGTATTTTTGCCAGCATATTACGCATGGGACTTTAAAATGTCATTATCCATTGATTGGGAGATCCGCAATTTGGATTTTGATTTGATCCTATTGAGATTAATGGCAATGGACCACGCCACATCATGACTTCCATACTATTAATTGCAAAAATAAATTGCATCAAGTAGGGACAAATAAAATTTGGCAAAAAAAAAAAAAAAAGGTAGGGACAAATAAAGCCTTAGATAGTGGACGAACATAAATCTATTTATAATACATATGCTTGAATTTCATTTATAAAATATTTGAAATTTAATTAAGTTGGATTTGAATTTAAATCATTTCAGCTATAAATTAAGAATTAACTTACACATTGATTTGTTAGAGCTCTTTTACCTTAGGATATTTTAATTGATTAATAAAATTTTTGTTTGGTTAAAAAAAAAAAAAAAAAGTTACACATTGATTTGATTTATACTCTTCAATCCTAAAATTAATTTCATTTATAAAAAAATATAATAATTAATTTAAAATATTTTGCTTTTAATTTAAAAGTTAAATCGATTGATCAAATAGTTTGCTCATCTTATTATTAATTAGAGTTTAATTTTCAAATTCAACACATAAGAAGTAATTTTTTAATGCATAGCCAAACATAATAGTGCTGTGCACATTTAGACTTGCTTAGAGAAAAAATTTAATTTTAATTAATATGTAAA
Source organism: Vernicia montana (assembly GCA_949750685.1). Taxonomy (NCBI): domain Eukaryota; kingdom Viridiplantae; phylum Streptophyta; class Magnoliopsida; order Malpighiales; family Euphorbiaceae; genus Vernicia; species Vernicia montana. The sequence continues at coordinate 6,806 of CATKHJ010856314.1, forward strand.
TTGGTTCAACAATATTCCTCACTAGCTAAAAAAAAAAAAAAATTATTTTTTCTTCACCCTTTTTTTTTTTTTTTTTTTTTTTTTGAGCATTTCTTCACCCTAAATTTGAATCATCGGAGATAATAATAAAAGATACATGTTTATTGTTACTTTGGGGAAAAACATACTTAAATAAACTTATTTTGGAGGAAACAGTGAAAATAAAGAGGGTGAAAAAGGAGAGAATAAACTAAGAGAATACTACTATTTTTTCCAATGTTTTCAAACCCAGCACGATTTTAGAATCGGTGAAGATAGAGGGTCACGGATCAGAGGTTCAACCGGAGTCAAACCAAAATTTTAAATAAATTAATATATTGATTATTTATATGTTAAAAAAAATATACTATACATATAATTAAAATTAATAAACGTTATTAAAGTAAGTAATGAATATTACTTAGAAGAAATATGAATTTGAGACAATTACTTAGAAGAAATTATGATAAATTAACTCATTAAGTGGCTATTTTGAGATCCAAATTCAGGTAAGTTTCACTACTCGGTAGTAGAAAGTCTACTTGAATTTGTGTTCTTCTACATAAAAAATATGAATTTGAATATTCATATACTCAAAATGGTGAATGAGTAAATAATAATTTGAAACTTAAAGTAAGCTCTACACTAAAAAAAGTGAGGGATGAGTGAATTATCTCACATTGGAAAATGCAAAGTTAGAATGATGTATATATTCAAAAGTTCATCCATTCAAAATTAAGAAAGTAGCTAAGAAGGCTCTCTCTCGCGCCCGCGGGAGTGCAAATTCACGGTATTGGGTTTAGGTTCAACGTATGAGTGTGCGATCCGCGTACATGAATGTCGGATCAAAATAGGCTGTCATGTACCTACTTAGATTTTGCAATTTTTTATTTAGTCTAATAATAAATTTTAATATTTTTTTTAGTCAATATCCAAACACAAAAAAAAAAATCAAAAAAATCCGAGAAAAAACCGGCCGATCCGACCGAGTCACCGGTTACTCAGCCAGGCCGGCGAGTTTTTTTCGATTTTAGCTTTGGCTGGGTCTGAGGTCAGAACCGAACCGGCATGCCTCCGATTTTTAATTTTTTTGATCCGACTGGCCGATCCGATCCGGTTCTTACAACTATGATTTTTTCACATGTAGAAGACTAGGAGATAAGATAAAATAAGAATAATTCTATGCTGTAAAACCATTATACATTCTTACTCAATTTTGAAGTGAACATTTATTGTAATTAAATATTTAATTGAAATACATGGAGAATATTACTATTAATTTAAAATAATAAAAAATAAAATTATCATTTATATCCCTTTTTATTTCTTTAACTCTCTCAAAATCACTTTCTTTTTTTTCCCCTTACCTTTTTCCTTTTTCTAAAGAGAAAGTGCTGAAACGACATAGTTCAAAGTTCAAACGCTCAAGTTTAGACTTGATAGTCTATGGAAGAAACACGGACTGGCATTGCAGAGAATCTGACTCACTTAACGCGCAACTGAGCAAATAAGTCCACTTTTTTACCGTTAGCTTGTACTTTTCCGTTAACGGCGCACGTTAGACACATTAATAAAAGCCAGCGCCCCATCTCTGCTTTTCACAATCACATATCCATCGGATCGAAATTCGGAAAGCAAAAACAAAACAAAACAAAAAGAATCCAAAACAAAAACCTAATAAAACGCCGTGAAACCAAAAATTTCCACCTACAGTTATAAACAAGCTTCTCTGTTTGTTTCTTTTTTCTCTGTAAGCTCCAGTTCTGTGAGTTCAATTTCTTCGATTCTACTCATTAATGGAGGGTTTCACACTGAGTTATCAGCTCCGAGTTGCTGTTTCTACGATGATATCTCCACCGTTGGATCATCCTTCATTTACTGTAACAAACAAGTCCTGCTTGTAGTGTTTCGCTTTCGTTTTGGATTTTGTTAGTGTGTGTAGACTGTGATCTTGGTGTTGATTTGTTGAAATCTCGCAGATCTAACGTGTAATTCTATATTAATCAACGGCGTCGGTGATGTCGGTGCTTGCAGCCGCAAATACCACTGGTAATTTTAGTTTTATCCTCCTTGTCATTTCTATTTGCTTCTTTTATTATTTTTGTTTTACTGGTTTTCGGTGATATTTGGACTCTTTGAGTGTTTATCAAAGCTGCTTTTGGTAGCTGAGGAAATTGAGAATGGAAATGAAAGTTATCTTTTATGTTTTTTTAGTTTCTGAAGTGCTAAAATGCTTATTTGTGGTTGAGTGGAGGCTTTGTTAATTTTTGTTCCTTAATCATTCAAATATTGAGAACTTCAAATTTCATTGGCTAATGCGATAATTGGGTTTCTTGAGGTGGGATTTTTCCTCTTATAGTTTATATCGCCAAAAGAAAGGCAAAAGAAAGTTTGATTGCGAAGTTTTTTCCATTCCAATATTAGCAACCTAAATTGAGGAACATTTTGGAAAATTTCAAAATGTTCAACACCATAGACTGTAACACTAGATTGATTGACTGGTAGATATTGCAGTCGGTGTTAATTTTAGGTTAGTGAGAGAGATAGACATCTATACACATACATACAATTGTGTTTGGGGTAGATTCAATATATGTTTGACTTTCAGGAGCCAATTGAATTCCAAGCCATCCAAAAAATGAATTAATTTGTTATCATCGCTAAAACTTTGGTTATATGATTTCTTGCTTTTGTTAGATTGAGACTTTGTTTTGAATATGATGTGCAGAAGTATCAAGAAAAGTCTGCAGTCTGTTGCTGCAACTTTTGGTTGTTTTGTGCTGTGTAATTCCCATCACCGATGCCGATTTGGTTGATAATCAATTCTTCAAAGAACTGATAGTGCCTCCAAGTAGAGTGCCTTTGGCTGCACCATCTATTCCTGATCTGCCTCTCCCAGCCAACCAGCCTTCGTTTCATAAACCACAAAGAAAACATTTATCACCACTTGGTGCACCATCTATTGTGGTACCACCTGCCAAACCTCCTGATTATGGGCCATTAATAACTTCCAGTCACCCCCCTACTAGTTCGCTTTTGTCAAAACCATCAATGAAGAAGAGTGCATTAGTGCCTCCTGGTGTTGGATTGGTAGATATTGCACCAACACAATCTAGCTCCGGTGCAAATGCTACTGGTTTAACTCAGCCACCATTATCTCCTCATGTCTCTGGTAAGACAATTCAAATTTTAGTATTTCTATCTTTACACTTTCATGTTTCCTCCATATCAAATACATAACTACCAAAGATAAAGTGGGAGTACCTACTAATGTGTTGTTGATAAAGTGGGAGTACCTACTAATGTGTTGTTTCCTACTCAAACTACTAACCCAGGGCATGAAAATTTACTGAACTATCTGCTCATCATAAACAAACTCTCACATAGTGAGCAAACTCGTGATTGTGCACTGACCTTAGATACTGAGACTTGATTTCTTATTTTTCCAGATTGTTGCAAGCCTGACATGGTTTTGAAACGAGGGACTCATGGTTGCCATTGTGTTTATCCCATAAAGCTTGACCTTCTCCTTTTGAACGTCTCACAAAATCCTAACTGGAGTAAATTTCTGCAAGAATTAGCCTCCCAGCTTGATCTGCTTGTTTCTCAGATTGAACTGATCAACTTTTATGTACTTAGCTTATCAAGATTAAATATTTCAATGGATATTACTCCTCATACGGGAATCAGCTTCTCTTCCCGTGATGTGTCTTCAATAAACTCTTCACTCGCACTGCACAAGGTTCATTTTGACTCTACTCTTGTGGGTGATTATAGACTCCTCAATCTTACCTGGTTTGAACCTCCAGCACCTTCCCAAGGTAAATTTTATCTTGCCCTCCATTGCTTTGAGGATGTCAATGTGATTTTGTAAGCAATAGGGAGATTTTGTCATTCAGATATAGTTTTGCTGTGCTATGAATTTTCTCGCTGACATTTAAACTTTGCCCTAATTGTATTTCATTATTAAAATTATATAGGTTTCATGGTAATATCTATATTTTGTGTGTGTGTTGGGCTGGGGGGAGGGGATTTTTTTTGTTGCGGAAGTCAATGATAGCTTATTGTTCACATAAATGCTGGTCCCTTCACACCCGTTACTGCTTGCATCTGCTTCTTAAAAGATATATTTTTCTTATTATTTACATTACTTTACTCATTACTATCTTATGATATTTGATATATTTAAAAGGACCTAGTTGGTCGGTCGGATCAATTTAGGATTTGGATGTTGCGATTTATGATGCTAATTTTTGCTTCATGAGGGAGAAAGAGAGAGAGAGATGTGGGTGCCAACAGAGAGTACAATGGTGGTGGCATGAATGTGATCATGATAGCATAGAAAAGGAATAATCAATAAAAGAGAATACATCCAGTGGAATTGAAAAGAAAAAAAAAATGTGGTAATATTAAAAATGAGGGTCAAAAAGTCATCCAGTTGCAAGGTGACTAATTTTTAATATGTATTGGAGATTGCATGTATTGTTGTTTTGAATTAGAAGGGGGAAATGCATGATCAGGGCAGAACCTTGAGGTTTTTTTGAATTTTACCCTGATTTAAAACTACTATTTCCAGTGTTAAACTTGCCATTTAGTTTAGAATTTGATCATGATAGCATAGAAAAGGAATAATCAATAAAAGAGAATACATCCAGTGGAATTAAAAAGAAAAAAAAATGTGGTAATATTAAAAATGAGGGTCAAAAGTCATCCAGTTGCAAGGTGACTAATTTTTAGCATGTATTGTTGTTTTGAATTAGAAGGGGGAAATGCATGATCGGGGCAGAACCTTGAGGGTTTTTTGAATTTTACCCGGATTTAAAACTACTATTTCCAGTGTTAAACTTGCTATTTAGTTTAGAATGAGCAGTTTCAGGGATATTACCGATAGAACTCCAGAATCACATGGGCACTTGAAAGTTAACAACAAATATATACACTCAAGGATTTGGGATTCCCAACAGAAACACATTTGAAATAAAATTAATAAATACCTTTTTCTTTTGTGGGGATGTCTCTTCTCTATTTCTATGTGTTAGTGCTGTGCTTGTTAATAAACTCTTTTAGTTACTGAAGGAGTTCTAAGAAAAAAAAAAAGGAAAAAGGAAAAAGATGGTTGAAGGGTATTCTGAAAAATTCTTTTTATCGCTTAGTTGTTGGAGGCCAACTAACTCGGTGGACAACACTATCGTAAAGTCTCCACTATCTATTATGGGTATCCTGTCAGTTTTTTTTTTTTTAATCACCAAGTTGAAGGAGGCCAACTGATTCATTGAACTACTGTACCCTAAATTCTATGCAAATGATTTTTTCTAGCCACCTTTTCACTTTCAGTCAAAGCAGGTCACTTATTTCTGACTCAGATATCATTTTCAAAAGAAGCACAGGGAAAATTGCAGCTTGACTACAGATTTGATGAAAAATGCAGCCGTGCTGTCTAAATAATGACAATCATAGTAGCAATAACATCATGAAAAAGGTGCAACCCTAGTGATAAATAATGTATACATAAATACAAAAAAGCAAGAACAATTGAAGTCCTGCCATATTCGAAATAGTTTAAGATTTACCCAAAAAAGAAAGAGAGAGTTTCGGATAGATATTTTTATTCCGTTTTATTTTTTATTACCATTAATTTGAATAAGCTATTACTTTTATGCTGGTATAATCTTTCTTGCCTTTTTTTTTCTTTCCATAAAAGGTTTATAGTGCTGAACATTATATGGATGTCAATTCTCTTGTTTATATGTTGAAATGACTTTGCATCTTATTTACAGCTCCTACTTTTGCTTCACCACCTGTGAAAGCACCAGTACATAAATCTGCAACTTCCACACCACTTGGTGCTTCAAACAAAGGCAAACATACAAATCTAGTGCTTATACTTGCTATTGGTGCTGGCATTGTAATCATTGCTATAATATCTATGCTTATAATTTGCTCATGCGCATTTCGTGGACGGAAGCCTAAAGGAGGATCTCCCAAAGAAACTGGTATGTATCTCAAGTATTAGGTCCAACATTTTTATGCCATTTGTCTAATTAACTATTTCAGGAATCTTTGAAAATATCTAAAGAACAAAAACTGAGTGTCAGCTGAAGATAACACCTTGCAGCTTGCATTAGTGAACATACTACATATGGCATTGAGGGCAACATTAATCAAATTATCATTATTGGTAGTGGGCCTAGTGGCTACCCTCTCACATTTGGGACATATCAATTTTATCTCAAATAAAAAACTGTTTTTGGTTGAATTGCAGCTTTTATGGTTTGCTATTTGAACCTTAAATAGCAAAATTCATTTAATGACTTATTTACTTCATGGACAGTGGACCTGCTTGGAAACATAATTGGTTGAGTAGAACACATATTGATATGGATCAAAAGAGAATGCTTAAACCACCAACTTGAAACCCCAAATATATTTATTTGGTTGTGATTACACAAGATGTGCTGTGCATAATGTCCCTATCTTTTGTACTGCTCACCTTCAAAATAACGCTTTTGATTGCATCTTATGACTGTAAATACATATTGATGTTAGATGTCTATTTCTCATTGCATAAACTTTTAATGTTCTATTGTTCATTTCTTCCTACGTTTAATCTTTTTATAAATTAATGTTTTCTTTTTCTCAGTGAAGCCAAGGACTGTAGATGCGGTTCCAGCTGGAGGATCTCTTCCTCATCCTTCCAGTACACGGTTTCTAGCCTATGATGAACTTAAGGAAGCAACCAACAACTTTGAACCTGCAAGCATACTTGGAGAGGGTGGGTTTGGTAGAGTTTTCAAGGGTGTCTTAAGTGATGGTACAGCTGTAGCAATTAAGAGGCTTACTAGTGGAGGTCAGCAAGGGGGTAAAGAATTTCTAGTCGAGGTTGAGATGCTTAGCAGATTGCATCACCGTAATCTTGTCAAACTTGTGGGCTACTATACTAGTCGTGACTCTTCGCAGAATCTACTGTGTTATGAACTCGTTCCAAACGGAAGCTTAGAGGCCTGGCTGCATGGTAATCTGAATCTTAAAACGAAGATCATAGCAAATATGCTATCACGAGTAGATTGACTCATTTACACCCTTAATAATAATACTACTGGTTAGCAAATATGCTATCATGCTCACTTGAATTTTTTGGATTCTTGTGCTGTCTTCAGATCTGGATTTTAATAAGTTGAATCTTCCATGTGTAACTGCACTGGACACTTGTAACTGAGTTCATGCAACATAGAATATTTCATGCTGTGCATATGGTACACAATATTAATGCTGCTTTCATTTTGCCTCAGGTCCTCTGGGAGTAAATTGTCCTTTGGATTGGGATACCAGAATGAAGATTGCACTTGATGCTGCAAGAGGTCTTGCATATCTGCATGAGGACTCACAACCCTGTGTTATCCACAGAGATTTCAAGGCATCAAATATATTGCTTGAGAACAACTTCCATGCTAAAGTTGCTGATTTTGGACTTGCCAAGCAGGCACCTGAAGGCAGAGCAAACTACCTTTCTACTCGTGTGATGGGCACATTTGGGTTAGTCTCAATCACTCTGTCGATTAATCTTTCTAATTTTTCCTCTTTTGGGTCATTGAGAGAGAACAGCATTGATGTTTTAGGTATGTAGCCCCTGAGTATGCTATGACTGGACATCTACTAGTAAAAAGCGATGTTTACAGCTATGGAGTTGTCCTCCTTGAGTTGCTGACGGGAAGGAAACCTGTTGATATGTCACAACCATCTGGGCAGGAAAACTTGGTCACTTGGGTTAGTATGCCTGATTTTTTTACATGTTGGTCCTTTGTAATAATTGAAATATATTCCTTTATCATATAAATAGAATATTAGGCCAGTTAAGACAATTGGATTGTATTTATTTCAGGCCAGGCCAATCCTTAGAGACAAAGATAGGCTAGAAGAGCTTGCTGATACAAGGCTTGGGGGGAAATATCCAAAAGAAGATTTTGTACGTGTTTGCACCATTGCAGCCGCTTGTGTTGCCCCTGAGGCGAACCAGCGACCAACCATGGGTGAAGTGGTCCAGTCGCTTAAAATGGTGCAGCGTGTCACAGAATATCAGGATTCCATGTCAGCCTCAAACACCCGACCGAACATGAGACAGTCATCAACTACCTTCGAGTCTGATGGGACGTCTTCAATATTCTCATCAGGCCCTTACTCTGGTCTAAGTGTCTTTGACAATGACAATGTTTCTCGAACAGCGGTTTTCTCTGAAGATCTTCATGAAGGACGATGAATTGTTTCTAAGGTAGTTAACCTGCAGTCTTCAATTGATTTGAAAAGGCCTTCTTTTGATAGTCCAATGCAATACACCGTGTGAGGGTAAATTCAAGATGGCAAAAGTACTAGTAGGAATTCTTTCAAGAAATGGCATAGATTCCATAGTTGTGATTGGTGGAGGTGGGAAGTGGGTGTTTTTTCTGTTCTGCCTTGTGGGAGAGCACTGCAAAATTTTCCCTAAGGCAGTGGTTATTCTCTACATGGTTGACGAAATTTTGTATATAATACTTTCTAGCTTTGTGTCATTGGATTGTTCTTCAGGGGTTTTTGCTCAATCTTCTTTTCTTGCATCCTATTATTTTCATATCCATGTATTTTCTAGGCTTTTCTATCATTTTCCTCCATTCTGATTCGGTTTCTGAGTTCCCATTTTAGGTTTCTAGGAAGGAATTATTTAGGAATGGCAATGGGGGCGGGGACATAATACATTTCCATTCTTTCTTTATCTTATTAGAATTGTAAATTAAAAAATATTCATACGATAAATTACAGGGGTTCAATTCTGTAAAAGATGAGATCAGGAAATGAAATTTTACTAAAATTTCATCTTTGTGAGATTGTGAATATTATAAAGGTTCGCGAAAGATAAAGTTTCATTAAAGAGCATTTTCACGTGATAGGATCTTAGGAATCATCTTGATAATTTTTGTAATTACATGAATTATATTTAGTGTTTTAAAAATTAGATAAGTGATTGAACCGATCATGTCATCGGTTTTTGATTTGACCAGTTTGATCGGTTCGGTTCACTAGTCCGATCGGCTGTTTTTTTTTATTATTATTATTTTTTTTCCTTCTATTTTTATTTTTTTTATACTAAAACGGTATCGCATTAGAAGATTCGATTTTTTACCTGATCGGACTAGATCAATGACTAATTCTCAATTGAATTGATCCAACCATTCGATCCGATCCGATTTTTAAAACACTGATTATACTTATTTGCACGCCCGTCCCTATCCCTGCCCCACAAATGAGGGTAGATTTATCTGTTCCTATCCTTGCCCCACAAATGGGGATAGAAGGGATGCTCTGATTTTTGAACATCTTTTTTTTTTTTAAATAATATTTATTTTCAAGTTGTACATTAATATATATTTTAAATGATGATGAATATATATACTCTAAACAATGAAAATATAATCAAGAAGCGTCCATCAATACAAAATCTTATGATCTCAATTAATTTTTTAAAGACCTCTATAAGTAGAATAATTTAGAATTTATAGCATTTTCCTATAATTGATCTAACTTATAATAAAATATATGCATGTAGATTAGGCAAATAATTGAAACTGAGATAAAGAAACTCAGGAAAAAGAATAATTAAAAATCAAAAAGTAGAAAATAAATAAAGAAAATAAAGAAAATAAATACCTTCTCACTAGCAGGCGACGATTTAAACCACAGTGGCCAAAAACAAATTCGTAATTTGATTCGTGCTCTCTATTTAGGTAAGTGAAAGTTTCATATATTTGTTGTTCTTTATTTAAAATTAAAATATGAAATAATAGAACAATTGGGTTAATATATTCTTTTTTTATAAGAACATATATGTAATTTTTAATTATAAATAAGGATATTAAAAAAACTTTTATATTATTATTTCTGTGGGGCTGGGATCAGGGATTTCTATGGAGCGGGGATGACATTTTCCTCTCCGGTTCGTCTCTATGAGCGAGAAATAAATTTCTCTCATAATCGAGCTGTTCACGAATTTATAATTGAATTGTTCATGTGTCAAATCGAGTCGAGTTTAATTTTGTTCAAATTCGGTTCGTTTATTTATCGAGTTTTAAAGTAAGACTCAAACTTGATTCATTTATAAAACGAAACGAACGCAAACGAGCTTTTATCGAGCCCAATACTGAACCGCTCGCGAACGGCTTGACTCATTTACATCCCTAAATGGGTAGGGTATGCGTAGGGTAATATAATACTCTTACTCATACCCAAAGAAGTGTATGTCTACCCATATTCATTTAGGTAATAAATTTCAAACTCATCTCCATACCCATAGGATTTCGAGTAACCCTTGGATAGCTCATTACCAAAATAATTACCAAATTATTTTTAAATATCTGTGTAAATTTAAACATAAGCATATAATTACTATAAATCAATATATATTATATTCAAAGAGATCATAAAATTAAAATTAAAATTAAAAAAAAAATGAATAATTTAAAAGTTGTCCAATTTTCTAAATGTAACATATTAAATATATCATAATTAATAAGTTCAATTACATAACTCCTAACATTATGCATTTAACTTAAAGGAAAAATGTTGAAAATAGTTAAGCCTGAAACAATACATCAAAAGTCACTGAAGGCATGCGGTGGAATTTGTAAAAAATAAAATGACAATGTTTATCAATTATTAATATCATAAGTTAGCCCAATTAATTTTAGTACAAACATTATTTATGTTGACTTGTGTATTCGTACGTGTCTATATATAAGACATGGGTATGGATAGGTTTGGATATGGATAAAATCCCATAGTTCAGGTAGAGTATGGATATGGGTATGAGTACGATACTATACTATTCGTATCCTACCCAAACCCAATGCTATTTTTTTAGATATGGATTTACTTGTATCCATTACCCAGTCAACTCGTATATTACCCATTTTAATTGGGTAGGATTTTGGTGGGTATCCACAAGTGGAGCTGAGCACGGTTTGATTCAAGTCGATACTGGATTAAAAATCAGTACCGTACCAAATTAAAATTTTCAGTTAAATTCAGCAGTCGCTCTAAATTTCAAATTTCTTACAGTACAATACTAAAACAATTCAGTACTTACACAATACAGTTTTAAAATAATTCAGTATTTCGGTTCAGTCCGGTATTCTCGATTACTGTACTCATCCCTAAGCCTAAGGTTTGAATTTTAATTAGTTTTATTAAAACTTATATATATATATATATATATATATATATATATATATATATATATATATATATATACACGGTAGAATCTCTATATAGGAATACCTTTGGGATCCTACTAATTGTATTCTTATTGAAAGGTTATAATTTAATAGAAGTATAGTATAAAATTTTTTTCTAGTATAAATTAAACATCAAAAAATAACATTCTTAATTATAACACTGATTAAAAATAATAAAATATTGACATATTAATGAAAAATGTATAAAATTATATTTAAAAAAATTACATAGATAAGCGTAAAAGTATTTTAGGTAAATAAGTGTAAAAGTCTTAAATATATACAAGTCTTTTGACTTGATTTTATGTCTTTATCCATTTTATATATTTTAATAATTAATTATATTAAATTATATTGAAATAAAAAAAATATATAATATATTATAGTATATAGAGAGAGGTATACTTTCTTAGTATGAGACTTAAAAATATTATAACTTATTACAATTTAGAGGTTATTATTATTTATAATTGGTCCAAGTTGGGACCAAATTTTTTTATAATGATATAAAAGTTATTCTTATATAGAGATTTTACTGTATATAATTGATATTATATTAAAATTTAGTTCGGTACCGGTATTTTCGGATTAGTTCAATATTGTTCAGTTCAATATAGTTTTCGATTTAAATATAAGTTAAGAATCAGTATCATACCAAATTAAAATTTTCGGTACAGTTCGGCACAATTCTTACCCTAAGTTTCAAATTTCTTACAATACAATACTAAAACAGTTCGATATTTCAATTCGATCTGATATTTTTGAGTACTGTGCTCAACCTTACCCACTGATCGAGTACAAATTGTCATCCATAACTTCACTCTTAATGCTAAAAAAAAAAAACTCTACTTCACTCTTCTCTCTTGATTTTTATTTCCAAGGGACAAATGTTACAACTTATTAGATTAATTTCAAAAGTTAGGAATAATTGTCTTCGAAAATTAAAATTTTATTCCATTGAATTAAATTATATTTTGTTAATTTTTATATTTGAAAAAATATAATTAATAGTATTTAATTATTTTGAGTTTAAAAAATAGTCATTTTTTAAATAAATGAAATTATATTAAAATGAAAGAATTTTACAAAAAATTAATTTTTTTTAATGAAATTCATCATTAAAAATCTAAAATGCTCTTATTTAAATTAAATATGGCTCGTCCAATACCAAGATAAATAAGAAAATAATTATATTTTTATACTTCTCCTTTATTTCAAATAATACAAATAATAAGATTGGAATGAATATGATTTAAAATCCAAATGCTCAATATAGCATACTTCTATAAACAGCAAGAGAAAAAACTGATTTAAAAAAAAAAAAAGAAACTCCTAAATTAATGCGTACAATACAATAATGGAAACAATTACTCTAAAAATAGAGAGCAAATTGAATGGTAACCCACAAACCATCCAATGCCATTTCCCGCTTATAAATTCCAAATCCTATCTACACTAATTTCATCATTTCCTTTGATACAGAGTCGACTCTACCCAAAATTAATTAAATAAATAAAGAGTCGACATATATATTAACAATAACTAATTATGGCGCTTAACAAATCTATTATCCTTATCATCTCTCTCTTATATCTTATTTCATTCTCTGGAGAGGCTATTCGCGACATTTCAGGCTACGCCAATTATATGTTTGTCCCTTCAAAATCAAAAACAGCCCAATCTCCAATTAATCAAAATTCTAATTACGTTTCTCCTACACAATCTATGTTGCCCTCAGCAATCGGATCCACCACTAATTCTCCCGGATCTGAACCAGTCGAGCTTTATGTCAAAATGGAATCACTCTGGACCGGAAAATCTCTAAGTTGGCCTTAAAAGGCTTCTTCTTCTTTTTCTTTTTCTCATCATAGATGGATGGCCATGGAAGATGTTGGCTGTCGAATGGATGCGTTAAACGGTTTTTTTTTTTTTTTTTTTTTTCCAGTGCTTGTGATGCTTCTCAAAGAATGATTTAGAGAAAGCATTATTAGACTTTTATTATGTATGTTTGTGTATTTATTCATTATTGTAATTAACAACTCCTAATTGGATTCTCTTTGTAAATGGAGGAATTTTCTTTTTCTCAGTAAACAATTCCTCATTTTGATAAATTAATATTCATATTATATTTATATTTATATTATATAATGAGAGTAATATTTTTACTTAATGTTTTCGCATGTATTAATTTCTAAGTGTTTAACTATTCAATCATTAGACTCAATTGTAGGTAAATGGTTTGATATTTTAGGGTCTTTTTCCCCCTTCTTCTACAAAATTATTTTTTAATTTTTAATGAAATATTTTATTTGTGGTTCATCTACTGGTATAGGGTATTCAAATATTATATATAAGCTAAGTCTGGGTGTTTTCTCTTTTCCTATTTATTATTTGTATTTACATTACGTTATTGAATGTAATGCATTTAACATTTTGTTTACAATAAGGGCTGATCATTAATTGGTAAAAATTAATTAATTGAATCGAATTAATGTAATTTGATTAAATTGGTTCGGTTAAATAAAATAATTAGTTTGATTTAATTAAAAATAAATTAAAAAAATAAATTAAAAAATTCAAATGTTATGAATGATAAATATTCATAATATATTTAAATCTAAAGTGAAATACATTCTATAATATTCATTTTTTAAATCAAAAAAATACAATTTAACCGAAATATCTCAATTCAGTTAATTTGATTTTATGATTATTTCAGTTCGATAAGTTTGAGTAATATTTAATTTTAATTTATTTATTTAATAAAAATTATTAACTGAACCGATGGATTTTACACCCTTATTTACAGCCAACCGGGAGATTTAGTCGTTTAACCAGCAATATTCAAATGGATCGGATCAGTTACTATGGAACAAACTACTTGTCTTTCGGAAATGACCAAACGATCAGTCATATAAAGCCCAATTGCTATAGGGACAACAGGCCATCTTGTCAAAACGACCAACTATTAGAATTGGCTTTAAAGTATTATTATTATTATTATTATTATTATTATTATTATTATTATTATTATTGGGGTTTGTACACAAATACTTTAAAAAGATGAAATATTCTCATACATATTTTTTTTTTCAAAAATATACTTATTAAATTTTCTATTTCAAAAATACCATATTTTTAAAGATATATCATAAGTATATCAATAATATATAAAAAATATATCAAAAGTATATCACAAGTATATTATAAATATTAAAAAGAAATATTTTTGAAAATCTGAAAAAATAAAAGAGTATTTTAAAAAAATTAAAAAATAGGTATTTGGTATAATTTTCTTATTAAAAAATGAGCTAGCAACCTGTCTTTTGTAAACAAGCAAACAATCGATATTTATTTCTTAGAATGATTAAATCACTGACTGAGATTAAAAAATAAAATTTAAGTCACTGAGATACAAGCTGTGCAGTGTGTACGTCTCCTATTTACGGGAGTCTATTTTCTCTTGGATGGATTAATGGAGAATGGGCTGGAGCTTTGGCCTCCCATATTGATAGTGTAGTGCGTGTGTGTGTGAAATATAAAAATTAGCATACCTTTTCAAAATTGCTATGATTTTGAAGTATATATATGTCCCTTTTATATTCATATGTGTGTGTTTTTACATTTTGAAAAAAAAAAAAAAACGACGTTAAAAATGAGTGGACTAAATGCTTTGGAGGTAATGGGCTGTCGTTTAGGAAGGATTGTACGTCAAATGCATATATATATATATATATTTTTTACAAAGATAAAAAGTCGCAATATAGATCGTTTGATATTGCTATATAACTGTTTTTATATTATTTAGAGCTTCTTAAATCATGAATTAGAAGTAATAAAAAAGAAGTTAATAAAGAATAGTTTCAAACTAAAGTAGTTGATTCTCTCTTTGGCTGTCGTCAACGACTTATATTTGCCGTTGACAGTAGCCAACCCTAACTTTTCGCTCTTTACATTTTTTTCTCATTTTTTTTTCAGTCACAATAAATAATCAAATCATATCTCTATTTTATTTGTATGAGTTGGTCAGAATTTATAGATTTGATAGTAAAATCTCTTATATTTCTTTAATAGTAAATTTGGATTAACATATGTCAAATCAAATATATATGGAGGAATATCTCATGATTGCTAAGGTTTCAATATTCGAAGATAAATCAAGGTCTTCCAGTAATGAAGATGATTTTATTTGGTTGAAAATGATCTATTTATGATCTTATGTTATATTTATTTTTTTTAGTTAGGCCATATTTAACCCTCGCCATTTATGGCATGAATTGGAGAAAATAGACCAATCCAACGCTATTTTTCACACGTACTGTTCATTATACTATTTTCTTTTTTTTAGTGTTAGAAATGGTGTAATAGTATGAAAGTAATAAAAAAGAATATAAAATGAGAGATAAAAATAAATATATATGACATATTTTTTTTAGTGTTAGAAATTGTGTAATTTGTTAGAGATGAATTTACTGTAGTTACATCATTTTGGTGTTATGAGTTAAAGATGACCTTATTTTTAATTTTGTTGATGATATGTGTCACGCCCCGAACCCGAAGGCACGTGACCGGCACTAGGGAACGGGAAAGCTTAAGGCTTCCGGAACCCGTAGTAAGCCTGACTGCTCAATAAACGACAAAACTGCAAAGTGACAGCTGTGACTGTCACAAACTAAGGGCTATGGGCCCACCTGTTAAGCAGAACCTGATAAAAATTTCATGTCAAAGCCACTCAGGGCTATCAACTCAATCATATCAACTTTCTCATTAATTCACATCAATGCCACTCAGGGCATTTATCTCAATATCATTATTGATAATAATCTCATCATCAGGTTCCTGCTCAGCAGAAATATTAAAACATCTATAATGAGGAACCTCTGGTTACCTCAAAACTTGACATACACTAAATACATACTTCTAAATAGAATTACAACTGCCAGAATAACAATGCGGAGTGCTAGACTTAAAATACAACATAATATGAAATTAATTACATATCTGGATAATAATATACATTTCACTGCCGAAGGATGATGGCAGGAATAACTCAACATAAATTTACTTCTCAAGCTCAACCTG
>CATKHJ010856713.1:0-10151 GCA_949750685.1 Vernicia montana
CTTGAATTTGTTATAAAGGTATGTCCTTTAACATTAGCCATGTATTGTGAAATCATTTTCATGATCAAAGAATGAGATAGAACTCTCTACAAGACTCGCATGAATATGTTATAAACTGGGAATGGAATCACATTACTCTCACATTTCTGAGTCAATGAGCTTAGCTTGATAATTTTATACCTGTGTGTGTGTGTGTGTGTGTGTGTGTGTGTGTGTGTATTCTTATTCTTATATTTTTCTGAGTTATGGATATGTCTCTTGGAAAAGAAAAAAAAAGATATTTGAACTAGCATTAATTTGGAAAATTTTCAATTTATGCTGGATTTCTTTCAGGTTCCGCCTTATGAGAGACCTGCACTGAGCAAAGGGTATTTACTTCCAGAAGGTAAATGTTCTCATCTTTATAGTTCACGGACAAGCTCTTTATTATACCCCCTGTTTTTCAATAAAAGCTTATACTTTAGTGAGAAAACAAATTCTTGCTTTATGCTGATTATCACCCAAAAAACTTAGCCCAAGTTATATGGATGTTGCAATTAGGCCTCAGGGTAACAGGTTGGGAATATGGGTGGTATGAGGATAAGTGGTTTGTCTTCCTGATTTAATGTCTAGGAGTATGCAATTTAACCAGAAAACTAAATGCTTATCACTTCTTACTTTGCATCTTTTCCTTTCCTTTCTCATTTCATCATTTATATTTGATAGCGGAAACTTGTGATAACATGCAGCTCCAGCACGCCTTCCATCATTTCACACCTGTGTTGGAGCTAATGAGGAAAGATTGACTCCAAAATGGTATAAAGAACATGGTAATTCTTTTTCTTTCATTTATTTGTTAGGCCCACTTCAAATAAGAACTGTAGAACGCTGTATTTATTCTCAGGAGTACTTATTTCCAATGTGTGCTGTGTCTTGAACTTGCTCTCTTTTTTCTTGAATTAATGTTATGGGCTTGTGGCCTGTTTGACAGTTTCTGCATTCTAGTTATAAGAAGGCTGTTAGAAATTAAGTGGTCACTAGATTATAATATTGAATTTGTGGCTTTCAAAGTGCATCAACAGTAACAAAAACACAGTACTGGTAGCATGAAAAATTAAAGAAATTGAAATGTTTAGATTTGAGAATAGTGGAATAGAAAGCAGGTGAATTTTTTCCTTCTAATTCAAAGCTTTTGGGTGATTTGCACCTGCGCCTGAGCAGCTAATGGATCCCTCAGGATTTTTATGTCAATTCCAAATGATTTGGGACAAGGGAAAGGCTCCTTGTATGTGCAGTTGCACTTTTATTCTAGTCTAACAATATATCACCATTGATGGGTTAAATCTACTACTTATTTTATACTTCTTTTGTAGGTTAATAAGTAAACACTTAGTTTTGTACCATCGAGTATCTCTTTCTGGTCAATGTTTTCATATGAGTGAGTGATTTTACTAATGAAGATTAATATGTGTGGGAAACTTTTTGATGGAACCTTAAATTACTTAAGCTGCTAATTTAGAATTTTTTTTGACTTACCCTATGTTTGGAATGAGGTAAAATAAGAGAGGAAGGAAAATAAGAGAGTATTGTACTTTTTCATTGTTTGGGAATGGAGGGAAAATAAAGAGAGGAAAGAAAATATGTACTATTTTCCTCTCTTTATTGTCTCTCCAAAATGGAGAGGGAATAAGAAAAAAAAGAATAATTAAATGTAAATGTAATTTAAATTCAAATTTAAACTTTTAAAGATGAAAGATTAAAATAATAATTTTTTTTTTGTATATTTTTTTTTTCTCCATATATTTTAGCTATCCAAATAAGAGAAAATAAATTTATTTTCATTCATTTCCTTCATTTATTTTCCTTCAATCCAAACAATAAAAAGGAAAATAAAAGTTATTTTCCCTCTTTATGTTCTTTCCTCCCTAAAAACTTTCCCAAACATAGGGTTAGTAGGAATGAAAGAGAGTTTTTTCCTCTAGTGCAAGAATATCCTGATCTTCAATTACAGACATGATACTTACTCATACAGGGATATGTTGAACCTATAATGGCAATGGATAAGGATTTGGATTTTCAAATTTCACCTACAATTCAATATATATATCAGAAATAATTTTACATTTACTTTGAGGAGTGGTAATTATTCGGACAATACTAGCAAAAATTTCTCAACCAGTTTACTCATGTCTTCTAAGTTATAGATAGTTGATTTTTTGTCTTTTATCCATTTTATTTTTAACGTTTAGGGATATGGGAACTTTTCTCCTAGGAATTGAATTGGTCCTTGGGACTCGAGTTAAGTCTGCTGATGCGAGGCGCAAGACATTAGTAACTGCAGCTGGAGAGACTATAAGCTACAAGATTCTCATCATTGCAACAGGTGCTCGGGTACTGAAACTGATCTTTCTTTCTTTTTTTTCTAGTGCTATTTTTTTTTAGATGGTTGGTTCACATTGTTAACTTTAAAGGCCTTATAAAACATAAACTAGGCATGTGATTTTACTTGGAAAATTAGAGGAATTACCATCAATCATTTTTTGCAGTGGAAGGAGTTTGGTTGGGGGAATTTCACTTTGCAAATGGATAAACAAATGACTTAGGTGCACAAGATGTTCTAATAGATCTTATCATACACTAATAGATGGCATGAATTGATTTTGCCTGTGTTTTCAGTTTTCACTTCAGCCACACACACACACATATTCATATATTTTATTTTTCTTTTGGAAGCTAGAATTGAAGATTAACTTCTTTTTTATTTGCAGAATTTCATTGAAATAATATAATACATTAGAAACATATTTGCACAGCTCAAATACTGAAAAAAAAAAAAAAATCTGGCTTTAAATGATTTCATGTGTTTGAATGCAGGCTTTGAAGCTTGAAGAATTTGGACTGAGCGGATCAAATGCTGAAAATGTTTGTTATTTAAGAGATTTAGCTGATGCAGACAGGCTTGTTAACGTGATGCAATCTTGTGCCGGTGGGAATGCTGTTGTCATTGGTGGTGGCTACATAGGAATGGAATGTGCAGCATCTTTGGTGATCAATAAAATAAATGTGACTATGGTTTTCCCTGAAGCACATTGCAGTAAGAATTCCTGATACTGCCTTCTGTTTTGATGTTTGAAGACTGTTTTCATACTAGCCATCTTTTAATTAAATGGTATTTACTACAATGCTTTCTGAAGCTGTGAAATTCAAGAGCACTATTAGATTTTCCCTAATGTCGTTTTAATTTGAACATGATAGGAAGCTAATGGTAAATTGTTTATGGCTGTTGCATTGCAGTGGCTCGCTTGTTTACACCGAAGATTGCAAGTTATTATGAAGAATATTACAAATCTAAAGGAGTAAAATTCATCAAGGGAACAGTCTTATCATCTTTTGATATGGACTCCAATGGAAAGGTAAATGTAAATCTTGCATTGGTTCACAATGTTAAGAGAGTGCAGGAACCTTGATGATTTAATGTGTAATTTCTGAAAACAATTGAGTGAAATTGAAATTTCTGAGAAATAGAATTGGTATTGTTGTTCTTTTTCTTTTTTCCCATAAAGGTAAGGTGCCCTGGCCATGCCAGCATATAAGATTTGTCAAATCAAACTGATCTCAACTTACTTCTACAGGTTACAGCTGTTAATCTGAGAGATGGAAATCGGCTACCTGCAGACGTGGTTGTGGTAGGAATTGGGATACGCCCAAACACAAGCCTCTTCGAAGGCCAATTAACTTTGGAAAAGGGTGGAATCAAAGTGAATGGGCGAATGCAGACAAGCAACAACTCAGTCTATGCAGTTGGAGATGTTGCAGCATTTCCAGTCAAACTATTTGGTGAAACTCGGAGGCTTGAGCATGTTGACTCAGCTCGAAAATCAGCAAGACATGCTGTTGCTGCGATAATGGAACCAAGTAAAACAGATGACTTCAACTACCTGCCATTTTTCTATTCCAGAGTCTTTGCATTGTCTTGGCAGTTTTATGGGGACAATGCAGGCGAAGTAGTGCATTTTGGAGATTACTCTGGAAGTACAATTGGGGCATACTGGATAAACAAAGGTCATCTTGTTGGGTCTTTCCTTGAAGGAGGAACCCAAAAAGATTATGAAGCAATAGCCAAGGTCACTAAGCTTAAGCCAGCGATCGAGGACTTGACTGAGCTGGAAAGGGAAGGCTTGGGCTTTGCATTGACAGTTAGTAAGAAACCACCAGAATCTCCTCCGGGTAGTGTCAGTGGTTCTAGCCTCATCATAGAGAAGCCATTGTATGGTTGGCACGCAACAGGTGGTGTTATTCTGGCCGCATCAGTAGCAGCATTTGCATATTGGTATGGAAGGAGGCGCCGGAAGTGGTGAAGAAAGTTTGTAATGCTGTAGTTGAATTCTGTGATACTTTGTTGTAGCATTGATAGGTATATAGTTAATTTGTGATAGTTAATCTTATATATCTCATCTCCACTCGACGAGTGACTCTCTTATATCACCACAATGCAAAAGTAAATATATTCAGTTTATTGCTTTAGTGCTATTCTTCTACTACCACCTATATCTATAACAATAAATTATTATTATTGATCCATCCAAATTGATGAAATGAATGTCTAATGTATCTATAGGTTGCATGTAATGTGAGATTGTGAGGAGCAATTTATAGAGTTGTCTATTGATTTTCTCAGGTGTGAGAGGCTGAGAGCTAACATGACAGTATTTCAAAATATGGAAAGCGCTTGAATCTTAATTCAGTTACTATGTATTCAATTCCAAAGTTTCTAAATATTTTTTAAAGAGTTGTATTATATAGTACGAAAGTTTAATTGGAATAATTTACAAATAGGAAGAAATGTGAAATCATTTTTATCTATCACTTAAATATAACTTTTTTTTATTCTAGTAAAATAAATATATATATTTTTTAAACATGAATATGAAATTGATATTCGAAATTTTTCGAATATGAACCCTACCCTTGTGTGGGAATTGTTCGAAATTTATTTCTTACTCATATTGGATTGTTAAATTTGTCAGTTTATACTTAAAATTTGTAATATATATAATATTTCCTGGCAAAAAAAAAAAAAAAAATAGGCTTGAACTTAGTTGGTTTGGCCAAAAAAAAAAAAGTTAGTTGAATACCTTAATTATTTGATATATTTATAAAGCAGTCTTAAACTGAAAAGGGCGTTTGGTCTAGTGGTATGATTCTCGCTTTGGGTGCGAGAGGTCCCGAGTTCGATTCTCGGAACGCCCCTTAACCTTTTTTTCTTTTTAATTTTTTGTGGTCTTTTTAGGAAATTTGTTAACCTTGTTATTCATATAAATAAGATACTACAAATCAAAAAATGGGTTTTTGGCCTTTGATAAGCATCTAATTGAATTTGATACCATAAATCCTTTCCCATTAAGTTCAACTTACTTGAAGCTGCAAATTTCTAATTGAATTTGATCAGCCTTGAACAAATAATTAGTTAAATTGGTTTGCAGAAACCGGGAAATTATGAATGCAATTACTTCACTTTACACCCCATCAACCAAACTCAACAAGTCAATCAATTGTCAAAATGGCCATTACTTTTAGGGGTAGCACCTCTCTTTTTACATATGCTTCCCCCTCTAATTTCTTGGTTCTCTCCTTGAAGGATGGTTAATATTGAACTCCGGCCGATCCAATAACTCACTAGGATGATGGATCACAGGTGTCTCTTGTCATACTGGGCAAAGCTTCTAATATTTGTGGGAATTAGACTAGAGGTTTTCTTTAGCCTAGGAACTTGGCTTTCATAACATTATTTTAGAAGCAGACTTGCAAGCAGTAGTTAAACTTGTCTACTCTGCTTCTGATACATATGCCTTCTGAAATCTGATTTATGATGCTCAAAATCTTCTCTTTGAGAGGGAAATGCTTGTGTTGATTCCTTGCTGCCATGGATGCTCAGCAACAGGAGAAGATGATTAGGAATACTAACCTGCAGGATTGGTTATGTTTTGACAAAAGAAGCAATCTGAGTCTTTTAGGTGATGAAGTTTGCATACATGTAAGAGAGAGAGAGAAGCAGATGCTGAGATAAATTCAAAAACAAAGTAATAGCATATTTCATTCTCAAAACAAAACATTGTTCTCATTGTTTCCACCAATACAGAAAAACACATGCTAAATCCAAAGTATATAATAGATAGCCAAAACTTGCACCAATAAAATGGAACTTAACGAATTTTAATTAATGAATATTACAGGAGTTCACATTGAAATATCGAAAACTATACAAAAATCATTTTCTGGGAAGCAAGGTACTTGCAACGGAAACAAAGGCGTCAGACCCTCCCTAGAGTTTAAAATGTAGGACGTATCATCCTTTAGGACACCATAATATTATTCATCGTACATATATAACTTAATTCATGAAATCTCAAATTTCCCTGTCAACACAACTTCAATGACCATTTGTGTAATTTCTCAAAATACCATAAGAAACTGCAATGTAAAACACACATCAGATTTTATGCATTAAACTATCTTATTCATCACACATGAACTGGAAGTGAAGCTCAGAAGGTCCAGTCAAACGTTGCTGACCTTTAGTCTTGCTGCAAATGGTGCAGAAATTCTGCATGGCATTGGCAACCTTTCAAGAGTCATGCAAAGTGACCCAGACAATGGCTAGCATTGCATCACATGGTTCCACACCCATATGCTTTATGCCAAATGGAGGTTCCCATCCTGTTTGGTTGTTTCCAATTAGTTATGTTATGCCCATGAATTTGCCCATAAGAACAGAATGAGACAAATAGAATGATCACTCGTACATTGATGGTCATTCCATTAGTTGAATGTGCCTCAGGCTGCTGTTAATGCCTTTCCTATTCCATGATGCCTTCAGCCCCACAGCTTTAGCCATCAAACAGCAACCTGATGCTTGCCCAGAGTAACCCCAAGACACATGCACCACAAGTAGGATGAGATAGATTCTTCGGATCAGGAACATTTAGCATCCTTCCCCAAAAATTTTTCATTCCATGAGAAACTTGTCTTTGTGCAGTGGCAGAGATTTCGATAAACCATGGATCATGTACTTGAAAGTTAGACTATTGGGTGCAAATCCCATTTTCAGCATTCTATCTTGCAGCTCCATCAACTCAGTAACATTAGCATCCTCAGAAGAGATTTTGACAAGTGTGTTGTAACTCTCAGTATCAAAAATTTGAAATTCCTTGGCAAAGAATTCCAATAATGATTCCGCTTTACCAAAATCCCTTTCCTTGCAGTATAAATGCATCAATGCTCTGCATATTTCTGGATCAGGCAGCATGCAAGATTGAAGCATTTCTTCCATCAGAGATTCAGCCTCCCTACCCCTACCTGTTCTACATAAGCAGCATATAAGAGCTTTGTAGGTTGTAAGATTGGATTTTAGATTCCTATGAACCATTCCAGCTTTTACAAGCAACGCATCAGGTACACAATCACTCTTGCAGAAAGATTGGATGAGTTTATTGCAGATTTCCACAGCAGGCACATAACCCTGCTGAGAGATTCTTTCCAGAAGATTCTTTGCTGCAAATGGCCGGTCCTCTTCACATAAAGAAACTATTAGATAATCATAAATACCCCGAGAGATTGGAACCCTAAATCTCTCAAGTTCCACAACCAAATTCAAAGCTGAAATTATCCTACCCTTTTTTGCATATCCTTCTACAAGAACCTGACAAGTAACATTATCTGGACAAATCCCACTTCCTATCATTTCATGTAATAATGACCTCGATTCACGCATCTTCCCTTCCTTGCAATAACCACATATAAGAGTATTAAATGAAACAATGTCTGGATTCAGCCCTCTATGAACCATTCTATGGAAGAACTGGTGAGCCTCTCTCAACCTCCCTTCTTTGCAAAGACCACTCATCAATGCAGTATATGAAACCAAATCTGGAAACACACCCCTTCTATACATTATCCTGTATAAATAAAATGCATCATTCAATCTTCCTTTTCTACAATAGCAACTGAGCAGTGTATTATATGTCACTATATCTGGATCAAAGCCTTCTTCCTCCATCTTTTCCAGGAATTCATTCACCTTATTGACATCACCATCTTGGCAAAAAACATGAGTTAAAATATTAAACGTATAAGAATTTGGGTGTATCCCAACTCTGCCCATCTCTGCATAAACTTGCCAACACTGCTCAATGCAATTCAATTTCAACAATCCATTCAAAACACAATTACAGGCAATCACACTAGGAACATAACCAATCTCCACAATCTTCATAAACGTACTAATACCCTCTTTAATCAATCCTTCTTTCACATAAACCTTCATGAGCATATCAAAAATAACAGGGTCCCAATTACAATCCTCACAACATGAAACTAAACTTTGAAACACATCTTCACTGAGTGAACAATCTTTAACCAACCCAACCAATTCAGTTAAAAATTTCATTGCTTGTTTGAATTCCTTAGACCAAGCCAAGATATGAACAAGCAGACAATAGTTCTTAGTAGAGGGTTTAAGACCCAGATCATTTTTGACCCAGTTAAAGAAAGTGAGAGCTGAAATAGAATCAGACTGGCATCTCAACAAAACCCTAGAGATTTCATTAGTACCCAGATGAGAAAGGAGCCCCTTTATCTCATTTTGCAGAATAGTTAACTGGGTATTGTCTTGTTTGAGGGATGAGTAAATAATATTGACTATGTGATTGGGGTTTTGGATTTTAGGAAGAAGATGGTAAAAAGGGTTTGAAAGAGATTTGAAGTTAGAGTTTGATATGATCTGAAGAGATGAAAAAGAAGAGTAAGGTGATTGAGGTACAAAATTAAGGAATGGTTTTGCATTAATGCGTCCATTAGATATGAAAGTTACCGACTTTCTGAAGATTTTGATTGAATCTCTGCTCATTAGCTGCTAATATGGTGATAAAAAAAAACCTAGTGAGAGAGAAAGAGAGATACCAGACTTCGATTCACAGATAATCTAGCGAGCTTTGTCCATGGTGAAGTTCAAGAACCTCCAACTGCTTGGCGGCCTGAAAGAATTTTTCGTCTAATTAGGAGCTTGAACTTGCAATTTGGATCAATTTGAGACCTGTCCGTTAATTGTATTACCGGCAGTTGAGTGGTATCCTCTTCATATTTTTTAAATATTAAAATTTAAAAAATAATATTTTTAAATAATTAAAAAATATTAAAATTATAATTATAAAAAAAAAAAAAAAAAAAAAGGCTCTCTTATCAATATAATTTGGCAGAGCTTATGTAGAAACTGCAAAAAAAAAATAAACAAGTTCACTCACAAACAACCATTTTTATACTTTTATCTTATTCTTGTTATCATTTATTATTTCAGCCCAAACCCAAATCATATCTGTCAAAGCTTGAGGTAGTGGATGCTTGGAGCGTAGTGAAATAAAATGAAATTTGAATCCTAACAGAAAAGCTCAAAAACAGATCATATGATAACCCAAGTTCTTACCACAACAAAAATCTGGTAGCCAAGATGTGCGATGCCGGCGATGACGGGATCCGGTGGTGGCGACTGCAACGATAGAGCTCGCTGGCGAGGAGCGAGAGTCTGGGTTCGCGTGGAGCTCGCCGAATTCGCTGAAATCGGCCTCGAATTCTGGTAATCACTATACAATATCTTGTCTTAATCAGATTGAAGTTCTCAATTTGGTACACAACAAGCTCTGTGGGGAATTGCTTGACCTTGTTTGTTCTCTGAGAAGCCTATTGAATTTGACTGTTGCTTACAATTTCTTTTCTGGATTTAGCCAAGAATAATGTGCCAAGTTGTTCAAGTGTGTTCTGTGATTGTAAATTGTTTTAAACTTGTTTATGCAGAACCCATATTTTTTGTTTTAATTTTTAATTTTAATATTTTTTTATTATTTAAAAATATTATTTTTTAAATTTTAATATTAAAAAAAAACGAAAGTTAACCCTTAATATTTTTTTTTTATCCTATTAAACCCTTAATCTTTTTAAAATGGCACATATAAAACACTGTCTTTTGAGCTGATGCTCAAATGAACCTTTAATATATTTTTTTTGTTCCATTAGATACTTAAACTTTTCAAAATGATACATATAAAATCATCTATCCATAATTTAGAATTTTTTTATCAAGTTATGTATTAATTTTTATTTTTATATAAATATTTTTTAAA
>CATKHJ010856852.1:0-12750 GCA_949750685.1 Vernicia montana
TGAAGCATTACACTTGTTCCAACTTCAATTACTATAATCAAACAGCCCTAGAAACTGATTCCTATTGACTTACTTGGTGAACATAAAGGGAATGAGATGGCCCAAATGCAGAGATTCAGAGGAAGGGCCTCTGCCAGTGTAAAGATAGAACTTCTGGCCTTTCTCATAAGCATCTAATATCTCATTGAAATCTCTGTGAGCGAAGAAGACACCACGGCGGAGGAATACGTGTGGAGGGCGGCCAGTGAGGCAGTGGACACGGTCAATTAAGGACTGGTCCAGTCTCTGGCATCCGAATTTTTCAATTAGTTTGTCGTAGTCGATTTTGCCTCCGTCTTTGGCTGATACCTCCCATGGATTCACGACTTGCTCTTGCTCTTCATTTTTTGATTCTTCTTCATTCTCTTCTCCCATGGCCTGCTCTGGTAATTTATCAAAAAAGAAAAACTAAAATAAATACCAATAAATGGACTTAGAAACAGAAGCAGCAAATTGAACTTTGAAAAGAAAATATATAAACAGAAACTAAACCTAATTTCATTCATCCCGTATCAGTTCAAGAAAACCCGACTTTATGTAAAAACAAGGTTATTTGAATGAAAATTTCTTGCATTTTAAAATTTTAGTTTTAATTAAAATTTTGCGGTCCACACTCATTGGAGCCCCTCCCTGACAACCTTGCATTGGTTATTCAAATGTGCCTACAAATTACTAGTTCCATGATTTTTAGAGTCGCATGCATATATATGCAACGATTCAACCATTTTAAAATGGCCCCAAACAAGAGAAGTTCATTTAGAACCAAGAAGCAAATTTGAGATTCAAATGGTTTGTTTAGAGGTTCGTTTCAAATTTCAAAATTTGATATTCAAATTCGCAAAAGAGAAGGTTTGAATCTTGCAGCAAGATTTGCATACAACAAATCATTAATTTTCTTATCAATTCACTATATTTATGAGCATATGGTATGGAAATTGGAAATTTTAAAATTAGTGATTTTAATTGGAGAATGAAGCAATATGCCCAACACAACACAAGGACAGCAAATTAATGGAAAGAAAAATTAGACGCGTTAATTAATTGCAGCAAGTGACAAAGGGAAAAGGAAAACAGCAAAATCATAAGAGGCATTTCTGTACCTCTATCTATAGAGGTGAGATTCAGTTTTCTTTGGTTGAACATAGTTAATCAATGATTAAATATAAATTATTGAAAAACAATAATTAAGAGCATTAATATTATTTCAAATTGTATATGAACTACATATTTCAAAATTAAGTCTAGAGTTTAATTTAAATGTCAAAATTTTACTTCTAATTGCTCATCCAAACAAATTCTTAGTAAACAAATTCAAAGATACAAATCTAAACTCTTAATTAGACTGAAAAATCTAAACATTTTCTATCTTTGAAACCCTTTTCTTCTGAAAAAGTGAAGAGCACTCAAATCCCAAATTCATCTTTAGAGCAGTGCATGTAAGTGGACTTTCAAAGATACAAACGGTACCCTATAAACCCTATGTGAATGTATGTAAGAGCACACTACTTCAAGTGTACCTAGCACACAAATATTGCTCATGTAAATACAAGGAAAGCGACGCCAATAGTTGGTTAAAATGTTTAAAACTATGAGTACTTGTACTTTCAACATGCGCAACTAAGGCAAACAAGAGAAATCAAAAAGCCCAACTTGAGATTTCAGCAGCTAGTCTTTAGGTACCAAAATGCAATTCAATGATTTCCCAGATGATAAGGGTTTTTAAGTGATAAAAATCTTCTTTGAGACAATTCATCAAACAATTAGCATTCATCTCAATTTGTATTGCAAAAAATCAACAAAAGCAAGATTTTCAATTTGAACTAATTAATCATCAATATATGCAAAATATATTGACAACGACCCAACTGATCTTTCATCCCAAATTTTAATAAAATCCATCGATATCAGGTAAATATCAAAATGACTCAATCAATCAATGTCAGCTAAATTTGAAAAAAGCCAAAGAGACGATATTAAAAAAAAAAAAACAAAAATGAGAGAAATAGAAGAGAATATGGAAACCTGATTTCAGTTGAAGGCCGCGGTGACAGTGAAATGGCAGAGAGACTCAGAACCAAACATCTATTGATGAAAGTAACGATACACGGAGCGAAAAGGCCTAAAAAGGGCAGATGAAAAAAAAAAAAAACGGCGTCGTTATTTTTTTTAAAAAAATGGCAGCCTTAATGAAATCCGACCCAATAGTAACCACCCGACTGACCACTTCCCGAACTCTTGGGTCGAGTCGGGTCGGATCGGTGGGTTTAATTGATTGTATATGCTGATTTTAAGCTATATTTAGTAGGTCGTAATTAATGACGCAATATAATGAAAATTACATTACGTGTTGGATTATTTTATTTAATTGTGTAAAAAATTTTGAATGCAATGTAATGAATGTTACATTATTAATTTTTTTATACTTAAAAAAAATATAATGAGCATTACATTAAAAAAATATGTGTTGTCCATTACATCTTTCATTTGTTATTTCCTATTTTTTTTTTTTACAATATTTTTTTTTTCTTTTTGTTGCTATAAATTTTTTAATGATATTTTTCCATTTTTTTTACAATAAATATTTTTGGCATGGCCTATTTTCATTTTTCTTATGAATTATTTTTTTATTATTTAAAAAAAATTAATGATTTGTTTTTTTCTTTTTTTTTTACAGCAATTTTTTTAATGTCCTAATTTTTTTACAACAAAAAATTTTTAGTTATCAGTTTTGTTTTTTACAACACAATTAATACTTTTCTTTTATACCATAATTAATACTTATCTTTTTTTTTTTAAATAACTTATCCTTTCTTTTATCATATTAATTTTAATATAATTAATTAATTTAAATAAATATAATTTAAAATTTTAATATCTTATTTTGATAATTATAAAATAATTAATTATTTCAATCATTACATTACATGATTATTTCATTTACACTTCCAAACAAAATAATATAATGCTTATACATTACATTAATTACATCGTCATTTTTTTAAAACCTACATTATATTGTATTTTTCATTCCATTAAATAGTTTATTACATTACGTCATACTAAAAATAGCCTTAATATTTTAGGGTTTCATTTGTTTGGCTATTGAAAATAAAATTTTAAAATTAATTTTATACTTTTAACTTGTATATATATATATATATATACATATATATATATATATATATATATATATATATATATATATATATGAGAAATTAACTTGTATAAAGTTAATAATTTATTTATGGCAATATAATAATAATTGACTTTAGTTAGCAATTTGGGATAACAGTTAAGAACAAGTCAAGCTCATTCTCAAAAAAAAAAAAAAAAAAAAGAAGAAGAAGAAGAAGAGAGAGTCAAGCTCCATATATATATACAAGTTCTGCGCAAACAAATGGATCTTATGTGTAACTCATGAGTATGACCCAAAGAAAAATGCAAAAACCTAACATTGAGAATGGTCGAAAATATCTCTATAAATGATTCAGAATACAAAAGCAAGTAATTTTTGGACTATCAAGAAATATCACTAAAAATGACAAATAATGAAATTTTAACTCACTTAGCAGTTATAAGGAATGAATCACCGACAGATATATGGCCAGCATTGAAGATATCCCACTGCCCTAGCCATAAATCCTTACAATCAGCTCGCTTCTGCAGAAGCAACTCTTGACTACTCTCAGCAAAAATCCAAACATGAACAGCCCTGTGGTGTCAGCCAAAAAATAATAATAATTCACCACACTGCTTGAACAAATTCAAATTCTTGACTTAGTCAAAAATCAAAAAGATATTACATATCATGTAAGTTAACCTTTTTAATCTTATCAAAAGTACATTATTTGTATAGTAACTGAAACTAATAAGTGAGTTTGTCCTTTTTTACTTTATTTTATTAATCAAATTTTTATTATTGAAATTATATTATAAACGAAAAAAAATTTAATTTTTTTTCCCATTTATCAATCTTTCTGTTACTATACAAATAATATACTTTTGATAAGATTATAAACAAAAATAATTAAATTATTCTCTTTTATTTTTGGATATTGATTATTGAAGATAATTTAAGATGAGAACGAAGCAACAATAACAATTTTTGGCCAAACATTTTAGATGAGGAGGCAGAGGGAGTAAATGAAAACACGTACTAAGCAAAAGACAAACAAAACACAAACTTAATCGATAAGGTTATCTTTCAAATGCAATCAAACAAAACAAAATTCAAATGCAAAATATTTATTTAGACATTTACACAAACAGGTAGAGTGTAAGTGTTACAAACACTTTCTCGACATCCAAACATTAAGTTATTTAAGAAAAAACAAAAATCAAACATACTGAATCATCAGTTACAGGAGAAGCAATATGAAAAACTCCATCACAGACTATAATCTTAAATTCTTAATTAGTTAATTTACTTATGATATCAATTCAGCTAGCTATGAGCTATGGGTTAAAGAAAGTAGTTCCAATTAGAGTTTCTTTGAAGTTGGTACCTGATTAATCACCAATAGAAGACAATAGCAAGAAATTGGCAAATGCATGAAATATTTGAAGGCACATATTACATATGCATCATTATACATATTAAGATTATAGCTAAATCTTTAAACCCAACAAAATTGCTTTCTCTTAAACCCCACATTTTCAAGCAATGAGATCAACATTTTGCAGTAATGTACAAAAAATGGAAAGAGAGACATTAAGGGTTTAATTGAACAATCTTAAACTTTTAATTAGTTAATTTACTCATGATATCAATTCAGATAGCTATAAGCTATGGGTTAAAAAAAGTAGTTCCACAATTGCATTTCCATCCTTCGGTTTCTTTGTCACTTTTTGCGTTTCCACAAACACAACCCAGTAACCCACCCACACTCACAATTCTCACCACCCAAATGCCATGAATCAATGCAACAACCTTTTTCTCTTCTCTTAGCTACAAATTTCTTCTATTTCGCTCGCCAAACCACTTAAAATCGCAACATTTATCATTTTTCACTCCAAATCCACTCAATTTTTCACCTCGATTTTGCTTCAGAAATATATGCTTCAGATTGAAATCAATAAACCAAACCCCTTTTTCTTGCAAAACTCAAAACTCCAAAACTTTTAACAATTTTATATCATAACAGATTAGCCAGTCAAATACAGAAAACGAAATCAAATATCATTTTAATATATCCCAAATATGATTTTAACTAAAAAGAAGAAAATCCAATAGCCCAAGCAGAAAAAAACCATACATGAGATGAACAAAACTCAATAGCCCAAGCAGAGGAACAACAGAAGAAAAATGGCGCTAGGGTTGTTTGGAAAGGATCAAGAATAGAAAAGGCAACAGATGAAGAGGAAAATTGGAAATGGCAGTAAGACCAAGTGAAATGACGTCGTTTTTCCACTGATCTAGCAGCAAGGACCGGGGCACATAGGTAATTTGGTTTGCCCAAATCAATTGCAAAATTTCACTGTAGACTCTATAGTGAAATCTGATCCGCTTTTAATGTATTTACTAAAAAGATCGCCCGAGCGATGCTGCGGGCACACTTCATTTTGATTTTATTGCTGTATATTATTTATACATTTATCACCGGCAAGAATTTGTTTTTGAGGATGGTTTCAAGGTGTTGAAGAGGAATTTGTATCCTCGAACATTCAATACTAAAGCAAAAGAAAATTTAAATTAAGCAGCTGAAAAAAAGATTAAAAATAAATATTAAAATAATAAAGAAAGAAATCTTACCATATCATATCACTATAAAAAATAAACCCAAATCAACCGGGATAGTAGTCTCAATGGCACTGTAGGTTCTTTTGTTTTTGTAAGCACCTCATGAGTATTCCTTCTATCTATTGAAATTCAAGTGTGGAAAAATGATTTTTTTTTTATCCATCAAGGAAAATTCAATAATAATTTTTTCTACTACAATAGCATCACTATGACCCAAAAGCAAAACTAATTTTTTTTTTTTTAAAAAAAAAACATTGAAACCAAAATCACCAACTCCTGCCAAGAATTCCTCAAATTCAAGAGTGGTGTGCACAAATCTTGGTGACTTTGTACCGAATATAGGGATAGTGTTCTCTCTACATCCAAACCAAAATCACCACTCCACCAAATTCAGTAATAATTCATTTGCAAAAAACATTGAGACAAAGTACTATTCTCTATACCATTTGTAAATAAACACTAAAATTTTTTCAAAAAGGAGAAATCATCCAGAATATCCAAACCCTCCACCATTATGGTTCTCCTCCATTGCAACAGTGAGACATTTCAAAGACTTTGGAAGATCAAAAGAAACAAAAGAAATTTAAAAAAAAAAAAAAGGACAGGTAAATGCAAGAAAGCGAGACTTAATGATAGAGAAATGCAAGAACAAAATCATATATCTTCCACCCAACCACACAAACACAAAAAACCAAAGGCTCAAACACAACTCGCAGAAACACCAAAATCAAAAATCAAAGATTCAAAAATTAATCCCAATAGACACAATCGAGCAAACAACCCAATCCCCGACAATCAGACATGTCAAACTCGATTAAAAAAGAGAACATGCAAAAGAAAGAAAGATGAATAGCCATAAGATGAGAAGCGGCAGAAGTAAGAGAGATTCAGAAATATATGCTTCAAATTGAAATCAATAATTTAAACTTTCAACAATTATATATCATAACAAATTAGCCATTAAAACAAAGCCAAATTATACAGAAAATGAAATCAGAGATCATTTTAATAATAATAATAAAAAAAAAAGCACATACAAATATATCCCAAACATGACTTTAGCCAAAAAGAACAAAACCCAATAACCCAAGCAGAAGAAAAACACCATACTTGAGATGAACAAAACCCAATAGCTGAAGCAGAAGACCAATAGAAGATAAAAGGCGCTAGGGTTGTTTGAGAAGAATCGAGAATAGAGAAGGCAACAGATGAAGAGGAAAAATAGAAATGGCAATAAGACCAAGCAAAATGACACTGGATATGTACAAACGATAAGACCAAAAGGGCAGAAAAGTAAATATAATATATTAACTTTTTAGCTCCATTAAAATGGCATCGCTTTTTCATTGATCTAGTAGCAAGTACAGGGACACATTGGTAATTTATTTTGCCCAAATCAATTGCAAAATATATATAAATATATATATACCCCACACATCAGAGTATGTAAAAGAAATTGTTGCTTGAGTTAACAAAAGGGTTGTTTGATTTGCAGTTCTCATGACAAAAACAACTTGAACATGAGAAAGACTACTCAACAAGGTTCAGCAATCATAAAGTAATAAACCAAACAAAGAAAGATTTTGCACAAGACCACGAACAACTTGGACAACCACCAACGCATTTGTCTCAACAATCACGTGAGATAAATTAAGGTCCTTAGTCCAACTTAGAGCCTCTCTCAATCCCACATACTCTGCCATTTTTTGAGCAGTAACACCCACAAGAACATGTGACCTTGTAAAGAGAACTTTGCATGCCTTCATGATCTCGGCCAACGCACCCCAATCCAATTTTATTAGCTTGCGAAGAGATTGCAACATTAATATTGAAGTTTATTCAACCCAGAGCAGGTGGATTCTAGCAAACCAATCTATTTGAAAAGGAAGATACATTACTTACCAAGGGCCTGGTTCGAGCTTCCCTCCATTGATGTAGATACGAGCCAGCCAAAATCACAATCTGCTTAAGCGATTTTCCACACCAAATCATTTATGTTTTACCATAATCCCCAATAAATCATACCAACTACACAACATTCATCATTAAAACAACAAACTAACACCATTAACAACTAGTCCTTGAAGTTTCTAAAGCTACCACACCAAAAACCCACAAAAGACAAAGTCCAGCAATCATGAGCAAACGGGAAATGACCAAAGAATGAAAAATGGTTTCATTAGAAGCATTACAAACAAGACACAATACAGGAACTTCAATATGTTTGAGACACAAGTTATCAAATGTGGGAAGGCATAAAGAACAGGCTCACCAAATAAGATTTTTAATTTTGGGAGGTATATTAAAGCTCCACAATATCTTCCAATAAGCATAAAAATTCAAGTTCAGAGAACACAACAACCAATAAGCACTCTTAATAGTATAAATGCCCTTTTGATCCTTTATCCATATCTAGCGATCATCTACGCTTCTAATACTGAGAGGAATAAACAAAATCAAATGTTGAAAATATCATTAACAACATCTTCATCCCATTTATGAGAGTTAGGAAAAAACAAACTTGAAACCATTGCATTTTGAGTCCCCTCAACCTTATCAGACTAGGTTGAAACCGCTAGCATTATATATATATATATATATATATTAAGAAAAAAAAAGCATAGCATATACGAGCATGGACCGACCAAGTCTAAATCACTTAATTCTAGGCCCAGTCTGAAATAAGCTTTTTTGGGCTTAAGCCTTAGACGAGTTTGAAAGAAAAATCTCTTGTCCATGCCTATTTTTTGTTGAATGGATTCTAGGCCAGTCTGAAATAAGTTTTTTTGGGCTTAAGTCTGAGACGAGCTTGAAAGAAAAATCTCTTGTCCATGCCTATTTTTTGTTGAATGGGTCTTTAGGAATCAAAGATTAGTATATAAAAATATTAGACAAAAAGATTATATTTGACAAAAAGTGGGGAGGAAAGACAAGCTTCTCCACCGTAGGTTTAATAAAGTGGGTAGATAATATAGGAATTACTTTGACTATGATAAGGATTAGTATTAATTTAAGGTTAGAAATATTAGAGAACATAAGTTGGAATAATGTAATCCTGGACACTGTAAAAATTGTTTTTTTTTTATAAAAGTTTTTTATTTTTTTTATTTTATCTATCTATACTATATATAAAAGTCCTTATCAAGGGAAAACATTTTTAGACATAAATGGACATAAAATTTTTATTTATTGACAGATTTACCCTTATGTATTTTTCCATTGGAATATATTGTTCTAATAATTCACAATACTCTTATCTATTTTTCATTGGAATATATCGTTCCAATAATTCACAAGTGACGTATTTATCTAAATTTTAAAAGCTTTTAAATTAAAAAAAAAAACTAATTTTAACATATTATTTTAATTCTTTTATCACATTAATTTTCAAATTCAAAAAAGTAATTATTTCACATTAATTCAAATTCAAAAAAGTAATTACAGTTATCTCTAAATTTTCTATATTTCTTTCTCATATGTAGATATGACTACTATATAAATTATTTTCTTGGCTTTTCTTAGACTTACATTATATTACACTATTTCTAGCAATTACACTATTTCTAGCAATTATATCTTCTGAAAGAGGTACTCTTCAACATGCAGTAGCTTACATAATTGTAATGCATATAGCTTATGAATATTACTATCACGTCTTTTTTTTTTTATTGATTATAATTTAATAATGCATAATGTTTGCTATGTGTCAAAGATTGCGGCTCAAAGTCAAAGAAAGCTGCAAACACGTTTTTTTTTTTTTTTTTTTTTTGAGATTTCAATACCACCAAACCAAACCCCAACAACTGCACCACCCTTTTTGATAAATATGGAAATGGTAGTTGGCAAATACGCGTGAAGAATGAGCTGCTTCATCTATAAATACAACCGTCATTTCATATTTTTCAATACACTAAAAAGTTGTAAAACAGAGAGTGTGGTGAGGTGCAGAGAAAAATAGTGAGATTTGTTGAGGAAAAATTAAGAGAAATTTTCTTGAGTTGTGAGTGTTGTAAACACTGTATATTTTCTCCCTTTAGTGAAAGATCTGCAGCAGCCCGTGGAGTAAGCAAATTTATGCCGAACCACGTAAATTTTGTGTGTTGTTTATTATTTTTGCTCTCTCTCATAAATATGGTATATAAGGAATTCACATAAATTCCCAACAACTGGTATCAGAGCTTCTAGTTCCTATTTTGGGGTAAAAAAGGAGATTTTAGTAGGACCACTGTCTGGGGCAGTATCATATTTCGAGAAAAGAAATATACTACACAGAAGAGAAAAATATGATGAATTTTTTGGTGTGATCCGTTTCTAAAACGGGTGTAAAATACAAAATTTGGTGAATAGTAAACGCAAATTTGAAATCAATTTGTGCCTTGTTTGACTGTTTATGTGTCCATGGTTTTACTGTTTGAAGATGGTTTTACTATTTGAAGATAGTTTTACTGTTTGAAGAACTGTAGCAAGGGTACTATTCATACGTACAGTTACTATTCATATGAATAATGTTCATATGTACAGTTACTATTCACAGGGGTACTGTTTATACGTACAATTACTATTTACAGGAATAATGAATAGTAAAATTTTGCAAGCAGTATCAGTGTCAACGGTGGTGTTTTCATACACAGTGGTTCACAAGAATTGTCAGAAAAGATCCAGAGGAAAGTCAAATTTGAGTGAGAGCAATGGTCGCAGACGAAGGGAAGATAAAACTCGAGAAGTTTGATGGCGCAGATTTTGGGTTATGAAAAATGCAGATAGAGGATTATCTGTATCAGAAAAATCTGTATCAACCTCTCTCAGAGAAGAAGCCAGAGTCTATGAAGAAGGAAGAATGGAACCTTCTAGACAAGCAAGCCCTCGAAGTTATCCGATTGACGTTATCCCGCAATGTTGCTTTTAATATAGCAAAGGAGAAGACCATAGCAGGTCTTATGAAGGCTCTTGCTAGTATGTACGAGAAGCCATCCGCCTCAAATAAAGTGCACCTCATGAGGCGATTGTTTAATCTGCAGATGATGGAAGGCGCATCAACAGCTCAACATCTCAATGAACTCAACACAGTCACAACCCAATTGAGTTCAGTTGGTATTAAATTCGATGAAGAAGTACGAGCATTAATACTTTTGTCTTCTCTACCAGAAAGCTGGAACGCTACTGTCACAACTGTGAGTAGCTCATCGGGAAGCAATAAGTTGAAGTTCGATGATGTTCTTGATCTGGTTCTTAGTGAAGAGATCCGATGGAGAGAGTTGGGTGAACCGTCAACCTCTTCAGTATTGCATACAGAGTCAATAGGAAGAAATTCAACCAGAGGTAAAGGCCGAGGTAGATCAAAGAACAGGAGGTCTAAATCTAAGAATCCTAGTAATTCTAATAACTCAAAGACCATCGAGTGTTGGAATTGTGGGAAGACTGGACACTACAAAAATCAGTGCAGGAGTGCACCAAAGGACCAGGAAGTGAAGGCAGAGGCAAATGTTACTTCCACCTCAGGAGGAGATGATGCGTTGATTTGCTCTCTAGAAAGCAAGGAAGATTCATGGGTATTAGACTCATGAGCATCATTCTATGTTACTTCACAAAATGAACTCTTTGAAAGGTATGTTCCCGAAAATCTTGGAAAAGTATACCTTGGTGATGATCAATCTTATGCTATTGTTGGTAAAGGTGTAGTGAAGGTTAAGTTGAACGAGTCAGTTTGGGAGCTGAAGGATGTCAGACATATTCTTGACCTGAGAAAGAACTTAATCTCAGTTGGACAATTGGCTAGCGAAGGATACACCACGATCTTCTATGGTGATGATTGGAAGATTTCAAAAGGTGCAATGATGATTACTTGAGGAAAAAAGAGTGGTACTCTTTACATGACAGCAAATGCACGCTGTGCGATCACAGTTGCAGTAGGCAACGAAACTCCCAAACTGTGGCACCAGAGATTAGGCCACATGAGTGAGAAGGGGATGAAGATTATGCACTCAAAAGGGAAAATTCCATGTCTACAGTCAGTGGAGATAGACATGTGCGAAGATTGCATACTTGGAAAGCATAAAAGGGTCAGCTTTTAGACAATTGGCAGAACTCCGAAGAAGGAAAAGTTAGAGCTTGTTCACTCTGATGTTTGGGGACCAACAATAGTCCCATCCATCGGTGGAAAACACTACTTCGTGACTTTCATCGACGATCACTCTCGGAAGGTATGGGTTTACTTTCTAAAGCATAAGTCTGAAGTATTTGAGACTTTCAAGAGATGGAAAACTATGGTTGAAAATGAGACAGGTCTGAAAATCAAAAAGCTCATAACCGACAATGGTGGTGAATATGAAGACACCAGACTCAAGAAGCTGTGTCATGAGCATGAAATCAGAATGGAGAGAACTGTGCCAGGTATGCCTCAACACAATGGTGTAGCTAAGCGTATGAATCG
This sequence comes from Vernicia montana, assembly GCA_949750685.1. Lineage (NCBI taxonomy): Eukaryota > Viridiplantae > Streptophyta > Magnoliopsida > Malpighiales > Euphorbiaceae > Vernicia > Vernicia montana. The sequence continues at coordinate 12,210 of CATKHJ010856852.1, forward strand.
GACGTTGACAAAAAGAGCCAGAAGCATTCGTATACAGTCAGGTTTACTGAAACAATTCTGGGCAGAAGCAGTCAACACAGCAGCTTACTTGATCAACCGAGGCCCATCGGTACCATTGGAGCATAGAATACCAGAGGAGGTATGGAGCAGAAAAGAGGTAAAACTCTCACACCTAAGAGTTTTTGGTTGTGTAGCTTATGTGCATATTAGTGATCAAGGCAGGAATAAGCTTGATCCCAAATCTAAGAAATGCACTTTCAACGGCTATGGCGAAGATGAGTTTGGCTACCGCATTTGGGATGACGAAAACAAGAAGGTGATCCACAGCAGAGATGTTATTTTCAACGAAAAGGTAATGTACAAAGATAGACATAAAACTGACGCCAGCTACTTAGAGAAGAGTGGGCTAGTATTTGCAAATGCAGATGACATCCCAGATGGTCCTCCATCATAGCAGATAATAACAAATCCTCAGCCAGAGGAATTTGGTGGACAGAGTAGTGAGCAACAGTCCGACACACTGCCTCCTACTCCAGCTACT
>CATKHJ010856883.1:0-18117 GCA_949750685.1 Vernicia montana
TATCAAAATTTTGCAAATAACATATCAAAGGCAATATTTTTTTTTTGAAAAAAAAAAAACTCATTTGATAATAACAGATGGACAACTATTTATTAATTTTTAATGAAATAAAATTCAAATATTTCTCACTAAATATTCAAAAGCAGCGGAAGCTTAATTATTGTCCGTATAAAAAAATTATTAAAAAAATTAGGAATTTAATTACAATAAAACTAATGCATGAAACTAATAATAATAAAAACAATTATAGAGAGGCTTTTTTTTTTTTCGGTTTTGTTTTGGAAAAACAAAATATAGTGTTACATAACATCAATATTCTTCATCTTGAGCTCAAGATATAAATTTGGAGTTCAAATGATTTCAATGAAAATCACTTTGAATAAACTAAATTGTTATGATTTATATATACTAAAAACATAATTACTGATATATTTTTCATAATTAATGCATTTAATATGTATAAAAAGAAAAGGTAAATGATTAGATTTTTCAAAGTAAATATGCATATCTAATATTGTCTACAAATAAAAGCTAATAGTTTTTTTTTTTACAAATTAAATATAAAAATTATAATTTATTTGAACCGAAATTTTTAACATTTTTTTTTAGCAATTTTGCGTGTACATGTTTTTGCACAATTCTATTATATTCCCTAGTGAAAAAAAAAAGGTTAGTATAACAAAAGAATTTTTAATAAAGATATTATTTAAAAAATAAAAAATAAATATTATTCATGTTATATAATCAGGTTATTTCAAAAATGAATTTAATGAGATTTATATTTTCGAAACTAATAAATGTCATTGACAAATTATCAAATTAACTAGAACCATCAGATTTTCATCCAACGGTTAAAATAACAATACTCATCTATAGTTATTTATTAAAGTAACCATTAAAACATCACCCATATATATATATATATATATAAATAATAAAACTCCGTATTGTTATTTGGTTATATGTACTTTAGTATAATATGGTCAATTGTATGGTTTTGTATAAGTATGTTGAGTTTGATGAATAACTAAGCTTGCTCATTTTGGATGTTGTGATGTTCCATTAAGCATGAATTTGATGATGATGCATTTTGATATCATTGAGATTATAGCTATGAGTTGCAATGATGTGATGTTTTGCATATGTTTTACTTGTCAGGTAGATCCATAGCCGTTGATTCGTGATAGTTACAACTATCATATTGCAATTTTGTTAATTAGTAGAAACTATAATCAAGCTTATTACGAATTTTAAAAGCCTTATATATTTTTTTTCGAGTGTCCGTCACGTAATTTTAAATTTGGATTGTGAATGATATATAGGAGAAACTTTATGTAAACAATATATATCTCTATTACAATTTGTTTAATTAGACCCAAATTACATCACAAAGTCAGTGCGCTGATAATTTTATCAAACATTACAACTCAATATTACAATCCAATTACATCATAAAGTCGATTCGTTGATAGTTCTATTAAACATTACAATTCAATATATACAAAAAAAATAAATTTAAGAATAGGATATGTAGCCTCTCAGTACCTCAACTTTAATCTTATTACTAAACTAAAGCCTATAGGCAAACTAGCAGAACAATGTCCCATAACATTAATATTTGATTAATGTAAATAATGCCTAGCTCTAGAGTGTTACATGATGGTCAAATAATTAAAATGGGAAATAATCTATCCCAATGTAAATAATGCTGATTATTATTTCAATAATTCCTCAACAACTTGACCTAATGTACCTTTAAAAAAAGAAAAAAAAAGAACAGAAACCAAATTTGTTCAGTTCACCAATAAGTCGAGTAGTAATTCAAGAGGGGCATTTGAACTAAAAATTAAAGGTCATACAAAAATTTCAGCATCAAAACACCATACAACACTATCACGTGTTACTCTCATCACCATCACATTAACACATGTTACTATCATCCTGTAACACTAACATTAATAAAGTTTTGTTTATGTAATTCACTATGCATTTCTATCAGCACTTTTCAATCTTCTATTGAAACTCCCCATTGTCGTTGTCGAATCCACATGGACTAAGACTATATATAATTGAAGATTTGCCTCGTGGCTTTTGTCAACAGATTTTCAACATCTTCCACCTCCTCAACTTGTAAAATTAGATGTTTGTGGGGTATGCTAGCATATCAGACCCAGCAACTCTGTCTAGGTGGGCTCTTCAATAATATTTGAAAGGACAAAAGGTTATCAAAGCAATTGGAGAAATACAACTCGAGTCACTAATGATGTCAGAATCATGCCTGTATCAAGTTTGCAGTTTCATGACAAGTACAGCAAACAAATCACAGCTTAACGCCTTAGATACAGCATGCAAAGTGAACTTTCAATTTTTGGAAACTGCAAGCATTCTTCAAATAGAAAGGGAAGAAAAGGAGATCAAAGGTAAAAAAAATGCTGCTCCTGTCCAGGGTCCTTGCAGAAATTGGGCATCTTTGACTATTACTCTAACCCTGCAAGGGAGAAAAACAGGTCATATAAATCATGCAACTGGTTCAGATGATAACAGTCTTCACTGATTAGTAAAAAAAATTAACACAGCTCTTGTGATATGTAATTCTTAGATGATGCCCATATAAACAAACACAAAGAACAACCTGAACTTCACAGGAAAAGGTGGTACTTGGGTTGGGAAAAGTGGTGATTGATGATGACATATATAGTGCTCATAATTATAGCAATGAGAGCCGATCACAGCAGAACAAGCCAGTTCTGGAGATCAATACACATGATGACCCAGTCTATACTTTTCACACTAATAACAAAGATATTTCATATGGCAAACAGTGGTACTGGTGTACTAGATGTGGATCATTCAGTTAGAAGCATCTTACCAGAAGCATTTGCTAAAGAGCTAAGAGAACTCATCCTTAAACTCGGGGGTCAAGGACCAGTATAAACTTATAATGCAATCACTTTTGACCCACAACAATATAATGTAATCACTTTTGACCCAGAGCACTTTTCTTTTGGTCCTACTAACAATGTCACAAATTACCTAGTAAAATAGACACTTATACAGAAAGTAATCTTTATGGAGATGTGACTGTGTTCACATGTCCATCCTCATTTACTGTATGAGTCCATTAGAAAATATCTGTTCATGTGCATCTTGATGCACATATTATTTAATGTATGGCTAACATAATAGATGCATTTGTGACAACAAATTGCATCTAGTTTGATCCATGGGTAATGTGCATCCATACATGTACCCGTACAACCAGCTCAAGCATGCATTGCAAATTTTGCACCCCCAACTTGAGGGTCTTCTAACTACTCCCCAACTCTTCTACTTGATTTGATCTTGACAAAGAACAGCTAACCAAAAGCTTGTTTCTATCTAAATGTTTCTCTCTGCCTGCATCCAAATCAGACCCTTCTAGTACCCACTGACTTCCAACTCATCGAACAACCATGATGAAAAGATCCTTATTCTTTTGCTTTTTGGTGATCCTAATCTCTTCTTTTTAAGTGCCATTTCCCTTGGATATCTAAATCTATCTCTATATAGGCCTAATGACAATAAAAGCAATCTAAAACCAAGCACTTCAAAGAAAGACCAAAATGAGGGTGAGTCCCTACTCTACCAACTTTAGAATAGCACAGATATTAATATCATTCAACTTCATGCGTGCATTTCATTTTTGCAGTTACTAGGTTGGATGCACAATAAATTACGGCATACTAGCATTGAGCCATTCAAAGATTTTACAATAGGTATTCCAACTTTCTTCATTCTTCTTTTCTTTTTATATATAAATATACAGATATGCACACATACACAGTTCCCCAGAAATGCATCAGTCACATGGATATGATCACATAAATAGGACAACCAGACAACAGTAAAAAGGAGGTCTTTACCAACAAATACTTGTAATCTCAGACAGATTGTTGTCTGTGGCATTACATCTCAACTTTAAAGATTTACCAAGACTGGCTGAAACCACTGACCTCCTGTGGCCACAGACCAGCTGATCTCTGTTCATAATAAGCTAGTTTTCAAAAAGATTAGCTAGGTGCAGCAGAGACAATATAAAAATAGAACTAAAATAAAATAAGAAGAGAGAGAGAGTAGCTTAGCGTAAGTGTTACCATCTGACCTGTTTCAGAATTTCCAACATTAGTTGAATCTTACGACATATCTCTTGTTGTTATAGAGCAACTTGACCTCTCTCCCCAGTGAGATTGTTAGAAATAGGTAGATCAGAACATAAATATCATCCACCTAAGTAATTCAAATAATGAGTTGTGCAGTACTACCACATTGTTGAATAAATCAATGATCCTCTAATCTACCATGTTGCTTATCTGAGGGTTGCTTAGCTGCTAGCATGGTATGCATTTCCATTTTTAGTGTACAAATCAAAGCAATGGCGAATATTATTGTTCCCTGGTTACACTCCAATAAAGTGTTTCTTCCCATGTTGTCCTAATTCTTCTCAATTCTTGTCTTCAGGGAACTATTGTTCATGCCTTTCAGCAAAGTCGCCCCTTGATGACAAAGTCTTCCATACACTGCCAAGGTTTGACTCCAGATATGATGAATGTGAAAATACTTTATCTCAAGTTGAAGCCAAGAAAGCAGATAAAAATTATGAAGATGAAACATCTACCATCATGTCTGAGCTTTTTCATGGTTTTCTCACAATTGGAACTCTTGGGTCAGAACCAGTCAACAGTGAGCCGGTGACACCAACATTTCCCATGTCTTTGGAGAACATTGCAGATGAAAAAACAGAGGTGACAGAGAATGACTTGAAGCTCATCAACAATGAACTAGAAAAGTTTCTTGATGCTGAAGCTGAAGAAGAAGGTTGCAATGAATCATTGGCACGGAGTAGTTACGTTAGCACTATTACACTCAGTGGCATGCAAATGGAAGGAGTCACTGCTGATGATAATGGAAAGACCGCATTCTGTCCACTCCAAGGATATCTATTTGGGTCATCAATAGGACTACCGGAAACAAGAGTGGACTTAAAGAAGGAAAAGGCATCTCTCGGAGAGATGTTTCATAGTACAAAGATTACAGATGAAATTTCTGCAGAAACTGAAGGGAAGGGAGAGATGCACACCAAGAAAGCACATAAATCTGCTAAACACCTCATCAAAAAGATACTAAGAAAGTTTCATGCTTCCAGAAATCCTGTCCCTTCTTCCAGTGATGATGCTGCCAGTTCTGTTTCAACCAAGACAAAGCTTAATAAGGTGTGTGTTCCACCTCTAGATTTCCTAAGAAACATTACAAGGGAAGAGATCCAATGATTCTATCCATAAACCTTTGATACAAGTGCTACACTGTGATGATCTATGGTTGAATGGTGAATGCTAATTTGTTTCTTGAAGCATGCCACCAAGATATCTGGACAATTAAATTGTCAAGTACAAGAATGGGATGGTGCAGATTTTTAATTCACTTGCCCTTAACCAAAGGGATCTTTACAAGAGAAAGCCATCAATAGTTGAATACACAACAGGCTGTAGGGAAATATTATCAATCATATCTTGTCTAGATCTTTAATTGCAAACTTACTCATTTCACTAGTGTTTTTTGAATCGCCAATTCAGACCATCTGTATTCATGACCAAGCAGTGTACTTTTCAATATAAATGTCTCCACTAGACAATGAATCCACCATCACTATAAAATAATGTTGTCCAGGATTCATTATCTGGAACTTTAAAGTAGGAGTTGGAACCAGTATTGCCCAAAATAAATTAAACCACACTTTCCACCATAGTACTGATTTTCTTCAACTTTGGTGTGCAGGTACTAAGAATGTTACATAGAAAAGTCCATCCTGAAAACCCTACAGCTGAAAAGGAGTTCACTACGCCTCATAACGAGAAGATTAAGATGAATCTGCATCATAATGCAGCCCTGGTGCACCAGGATGAAGGCCACAGAAGAATTCTTCCAAAGTCCAAGTCAATGGGAGGGATACAATTCTATAAGGACAACATGAAACTTTCCCAATATGGTCTGGGTGGAAGTATCTCAAGTGGAAATAAGGAACACTGGATCAAAACAGATGCAGACTGTAAGTACTAACACATCTTGACCTTTCAAATAACATAGACATTTAGTTAATGTTAATAATGGGTTTTCCATCATGTCCATCATTTGTTAATAAGGAAAGATGCATAAAACACATAATTTCTCATGACCATAGATAAGATTCAGAAACACAATTATATTAATGGTGGGTTAATGTTGAGGTAATGTAGAAAGGAACTTACAATAAAAAAGAACTTTAGTAAATTACAAGAGTCAGAAATAATGTTGTGGTGGATGCTAAATGACAGGCCTAGCTAGTTATTATACAAAGAAATCTAATACGGCATGTGATATTACAAGTACAAAACTGCACAATTGAGCTTATAGAAAATATCCACCCAAAAGTTAACATCCATTTTTTTATTCTAACTCTAATTTTGACAAATAGAAAGCCACTGTACAGTGTCAAATAGTGAATACCAAACACAGTTGCCAATGCCATAAATGCATCACCTAATGCTAACTTGACTAAGCTTTAGCACCAACTAGTTGGGGTTGGCTACACATCCACCAAAAAATAAGTAGGAATGTAAATTTATATTGATAATACATTTGTTACATTGCAAAAGAAACAGATACAACATTCTCATAGTATATTCCAATATATTTCCAGTATCTTTCTTCATCAAACTGTTAATGTCATAGCCCATACACATACTAACCACTTTTTGATGTTCCATTTTGTCACTTAGTAACATCTGCAATTATTTCATTCTACATAATCTCTCCTCAAAAAATATAATTTGGCATCATGAATGTATAAACAAAAATTGACATACTCTAGAGCAATGGTACATTAATCAACAATTTTGCCGGAAAAAATAAGAAAGAAATGTTAAGACCCATTGCACGTGTCATCAGTATCAGTCTGCAGGCTTTTTAAGTTCCAGGACAATTGAACAGGGCATTTAGGCCAAATATCAAAGAAAGTCATAATCATTTCATAGTATATTCCATGTATGCATTTGGATTTTAGACTGCTTATAAAGAGACAAATTTTCTTTTAAAAGAAACAACACTGTTGACCACATTGCCATTCCAACTAGGGCTGAGCACGGTACTCGAAAATACCGGACTGAACCGAAATATCGAACCGATTTAGTATTGTACTATAAATTTTTTGGGACTCAGAACAAGAACCGTACCGAAAATTTTAGTTTGGTATGGTGCTAATTCTTAGCCCATATCCAAACCGAGAACTGTACCGAACTAAATTATATTGAACCCAACCGAATATTAACATAATATATATATATATATATATATCAATTAATTGATAATATAACTATACAATAATAATAAATAAAAAAATTCTGTTCGGTTCGGTACGAGGCCTAGCTATTTATTTAGGTTTGGTACCAGTTCTCAAATTTTTTAAGACCGAATTTTCGGTTCGGTTCAGTTCCGGTTTTTAAGAATTGAAATTTTTAGTTCAGTTCGGTTCTTTTCAAATATTCGAACCGAACTAAGCTCAGCCCTAATTCCAACTATAGTGTTGAGATGATTAAATTTATGGATGCATGTATCTAACCCCTTTCTAATATTGGACTGTAGACTTGGTGCTGGAGCTGTAGCGAAGGAGTGAAAACGCATGTAGATTGTGGTGTTTGATGATATCATCTATGTTCTTATGTATTTGTGAGTGATATAGTATGATGAACTCTAGAAGATGGAAGAGTTTGAGGTATCCATGTTATTTCCTTGTGTGATAATAACTGTGTGGGCGCTAAATGTCATGTAACATTCCTAATTAGTAAACATGATTTGGATTATTTGCAAGTGTCATTTGAATTTTAAGAATTATTCTGTCTCCATGAACAATTAATTAATCGAGAAGATTAAAATTATGAATGGGGGCAGAGGCAGGATTATATGGGAGTACCTAGCAATAACCAGGATTATTATTGGAGGATCCAGCAAAATGGTAAAAACTATTGATTTGGCCAAACGTTGGTGTTAACCAACAAATGAAAATTCAGGCTGTTGCAAGTGAAACCATGATCTTAGGAGATCCTAAAAAACTAGTGAAGGGACAAGAAAAGGAAGGGGTTTCCAGGATTAAAACTACAGTCTCTGCTTGTAGATGTTTTTTGTCATTCCCCTACCAATACCACTTTCCAGATCCTTTAAAGTAGACCTAAGCTTACTGGCTACTATTCCTTGCAACAAGAATTTTGATTAGATGATGAACATCATTACTAATGCTTGCAACTAGAGCTTTAACAGTTCTATCTTTCTATATCATACACTATATACCATTAGAAGTTAAGCAAGCTTGTAAAGCATTGTGAAGCCAAGGCCACAATCTGCCCGATACACCCTTTTATATCAAAAGGTCCCTTATATCACCACCTTTTATTTTTTATGCTGTCAGGCACCTCAAATTCAGGCAAGAACTCAGCCCACTTAATTCAATAAAACAAATTCTTGTGAATCTAATTTTAGAATCAAAATATGCAACACTGAACAGATGGTTTGAAATGGATTTATCGCATGAAGACTGAATCTACACCCGGTAGACTGGTATCCATGCCAATCATTAAGCATTGTGACGCATTAGGATTATATTCGCTAGAGATATCTTTCTGTTTTAATTCTCTTCCATGGACCTTTTATTCCAACTAATTGCAGTATTTGGAGAGTAAATAAACCTAAGAACTAGATTCATCAGAATCAAACCTCATAGCATCAAATGTTGATAAGGTAGGAACAGTACACTCCCATGTTATACTGGAAGCAGCTCTTCCTTAAGAAATCCACCCATTTCCATCCTCCAAGAATGATCAACTAGATCTGCTAACTCTCTGGAAGAGACACCAGAAGGACCATAAGGAAAAGAAGTATCATATTCATATTATCAAAGAGAAATGAGATGAGCAAATACATGTTGGATGGTGCAGTGCTTTATGATAGTTTAAGGTTCAATACTTAGTTTATGGAATTCATGAATGAAATATTCAGCCACAGAAAAAAAAAATGCAGACTGGCTGAGTTGAGTCCAAGCCATCACGTTAGACGGTATCATAAAGATATCATATACAAGTATAATAATTCCATGGAGGTTTTCTCTAATCCTTTTCTCTTTCTTTATTTCTTTTAAAAAAAATGGTCTATCTGCTCCTGACGGTGTTTACATAGACCCAAATGATTTTACAAACTACTAAAACTTGTATGCATTAAGACATTAAAGGATATCCCCTGATTTGTAAAGGTGACATCTCCTCTTGACCCTATTGACAATAATCTAAAAGCTTTGAAGGAGACATTTCTCCCCATCAAATGTTGTGCCATAAACTTGTTAACCCCAAATCTTACATCATGGAAAATGTATGACATTTAACAGAAGATACACTTCATTTTTGCTTAAAAATTTGAGCATCAGAACATGCTTTTTGAAAATCCAAACCCTCTAGAACTATTACTTTCTCCACTATCTCATGATGTATTATTTTTCTCAACACATGAAAAGCCAACAAAAGTAAGTGTATTTCTACATAGAGGAGATACAAAAATGCATAAAAATTTGTTCCTAAATATAGATTTTAGAGAGTTGCTTTTTAGATTATAGGGAGACATAGGATTACAATTCAGTTTCTGTTGGACATTCATACACTTAATGAATCAATGTCTTTTTTAGTGAACAAAAGGAATTAAATATACAGTTGAAAAATTTCAATAGCAACAATATACCAAAAGCCAAAACAACATTCTAATATATAAAATGGAAAAAACTTGAGTTTTTTAGTACTTACTTGAGGTCATGACTTACAACGAGTATGGTTAATTCTTTCTTCAGCTGCTTTAGAAGCTTTGCGACATCAGCCCGTGCCTTCCAATCTGGTCATGAAAACAACATCAACAATATTTTAAACGCAACTACTACAACATTTGGAAAAGATAATTCCAAATAAAAAGGCTAAGGTATGTAATGAAGTGTAAAGGACCACAAGATCTAATATACATAGCGATGCGAGTGAACTAGTATACTCGATAAACGGCTTGCAAATGAGCTCAGTAGAAGCTTGTTTGAGCTTGTTTGTTAAGTTGAATAAACAAGTTTGAACAAAAAAAATTGGAGTTTAGTTGATAAATAACGATCACAGACATAGTTGATCTCGGCTTGATTATGTTCGTGACCATACTCGTTTATATCTTTTTAGTTATTCATTTAAAAATTAATAAAGTAAACATGCAACTTTAAACTTTAAAATTTTATTCTTATAATAATACCTTTAAGTTTACAATATTATGATAATTTCACAATATTACCATATAAATAAAATAAATTATTATAACATAATATATTTGTTTTGGAATATAGGTATACAAATAAGAAAAAGAAAAATATGAAAAATATGAAACCTCATACTACATTAATCATAAAAGAATTAAAATAAAGTTGGTCGTCACTATATAAAGGTGAATTAAATTTAAAGTAGAGTCTTGTGCAATTAAAAATATTTAAAGTATCGAAATCAACTCGAGTTTGATAGTTTTTAATTAAACAAGCTTCAACTATAATATTAAAGTTTAGTTTGAACTCGAGCTTCATTAAAATTAAATGAACCAAGCCTGAATGCCTTGGTACTCAGCTCATTCAGCTCGTTTTGTTTGCACATATACAATTCCTAAAATCTCAAGAAAAATGTCAATTATGAACAGTCAGCAATCGAAACATTGCATTTAGAATTTTAAAGCTACAAGCTCAATTTAAACTGGAAATAAAGTATTCTTGATTGAAGTAGATTGAAGTAATTCAACCAGCCTACATAATTAGCAAAATAACTTAAATCAACATTAAATGAAAATTTAACCAAATATTATAATAATCTTGTACATCTAATAATTTATAATATTAAAAATAATTTATTATAAAAGGTAACTTTTGTAAATTGATATGAAAAATTTTTAAATGAGTTTTGATGGCCAAAATATTTAAAGAAACAAAATTTAAAATAATTTGTGTTAAAAAAATATATAAGGGTTTTTTTTTAATTTATAATTTGATTTGATTGTTTATTGATTAAAAAAATGCTGATTTTATAGTTAGATCTTTAAAGGTAATTAACAGTAATAAAAACAATTATCTTTTGTCTTCACCATTTTGTGCCACTAATCTTTCAAATTTTATTTCTCAAATAAAAAAAGAAAAAAAGAAAATGAAGAAGATTTGTCCAGGTATGCCTCCAACCCTATCTCTCTCTTGTTTCCCTTCTTCTTCTTCTCCTTCTACTTTTTTTCTTTCCATTTCCAGCTTTTGTGAAACAATACGTAATGGCCAATTCACTAATATAATCACACCTAGATTTCTGATACCTATTAGGCTATACGATATGTATCGTCCAATATTTAAAATCCTAACAACCCGTTTGGTACACGGGATTGCTTAACTAAGCTGCAATAATAGTACATAATACTATGTTTGGTACATATAATTCCGATTGGACTTAATAATCCCAAAAGCTTAACTAACCCATGGAAACAATGTTATCTAAAACCTAACCCCCCATGTCTTTAATAATCTCATTTTTTACTAATTCTAAAGATTACGAATCCGTGTACCAAACGAGCTGTAAGGGAATTGTGGGGGGTAGTAGGCCATGCAACCTCCCCCCACCCCCAACTTGGAGAAATTGCATTTTTGTCCACATATTTTACATGATTTTATTTGAAAAATATCGATATAGTGCCTCCAAGATTTGGAAATTTTTAAATAACCCAATAATTTGAAATTTTTTCACTATTAATTTTAACTTTGGCCCCCTACAAATTTATAGGTCTAGTTCCACCCCTGGTGCTACCTCTCCCCCTTCCACAAGGGATGGTCAAGGTCCAAATCCTGGTGTAGAGGGTTATCAAAGTGGTCAGCAATTTTTATATGAAACTTCAGCCAGTCTTTTGGATGTGATGTCAAATTGAGCCCAAAGACAAATTATTTTAGTGTTTTAATTGTAAAAAGCAGCAGAAAACAGCAGGCTCAATGCTTGTTTATTGATTAACATATACTAAATTCCAAAAGTTCAGAAACCATCAATTAAACAAGAAGGAAGATAAAAAGTGATTTAGGAACCAAAAAGAACTAGATGAGACTCATACCAAGACCAGCAAGAGGTTCATCCAGTATCAAAAGATTGGGGACTTGTACCTGAACATCAAAATTAAATGACATTAATCAACCATATCATGCCATAAATAATAACTGTCATGAAAGCATCAAATATTATGACTTTAGCATGACGCCTGTGATGAAATGAAGTTAAGCATGGACTAATATATAAGTCCTTACTAATTGGATTGCCAAAGCAAGCCTGCGTTTGTAGCCACCACTGAGGGAGTGGGGATCTTTTTCCAAGGAAATTCCATTTAATCCAACCTGACGTTGTCAATTAGAATAAGACAGAGCATTTATCATAGAATTGGAAATAGCAGACAATATAAGAAGCAAAACCTCAAGAACACAAGCACAGACACAGACATGAATTAAGAAGAAAAGGAGGATAAGAGGATGAAAGGTGAAAAAATTGCTCTAATGAAAAACAGTGTTTGTACCCAAGTAATAGCTTTCTGAAGATTCAAAGCAAGATGCTCCTTCAATTGAAGGCTGCCCTTTTTCCTTGGCCACCCAAATATAACTTCATCAAGTATAGTATCTGCCACAAAATACCTAGCCAGCAAGAATTATTCTTAGAAGTTTCATTATACACTTATCAAAGCACATTTTACATTTAAATTCTCTTCTACAAAAGGAATATTCTTTTCCCAGACCAAGATTTGTGAGCAAGACAATGAATCCAAAATGTTATCCTACATCAATTTATAACTAAATGACAAGAACTAAGAGGTACACTGAAAAGAAATGAGCATTGAAACAATAAGGCTAACTCAAGAGCAGAAATCTCTTTCAATCTCCAATGAAATGAAATATTGCATAAACGATACATACAGTTAGATAATAATAATAATAATAATAATAATAATAGTAATAGTAATAGTAATAGTAATAAATTGATGCCTTGACAGAAAAGTGTAAGAATTCAAACATTTTTACTTACATAACAGCACAAAGTCCAACCCAGTTTACAAATTCAAAAACAGTGATATGACACATTAATAAATAATGACTTATGACTACGAGTGTCAAATTACTATATAATACCTCTCAGGAAACTGAAAAACAATACCAACTCTTTCAGGAGGGAGTGGATCAGGAGATTGATATGGATTACCATCAATCCCATATCTTTGAATGCAAATGGAACCTGATGTTGGTTCACTTAGCCCTGCAAGAAGCTACCAGCAAGAACAAACCAAGTATAAAAAAATTCTAAAAAAAGTAATACAAAGAACAAGAAACAAATTCACAATAACCTGCAAGAGAGTAGTTTTTCCACTTCCACTCTGTCCAAAAATCAAGCCAAAACTAAAATACAAAGGAACAAAACAAACTTAACCCATTAAACATATTCATTCAATTTCTAATCATCAACAACTATATTAGAAAACACAAGAAGTACCTCTTCTCTGGAAGAGAAAAATTAACATCATTTAAGAGGTTGAGCTGGGTTCCCGGAGGCCTATAGCTAACATCCCTAACCTTAGATTAACAAATAGTAATGGTTAATCAGTATTATATTAACCTAATTATACTTATAATAAAATCAAAGAGCAAAGAGCAAATTGTACTGACTTCGAAGCAAGAGTAATCACAGGAGATTATAGGAGATTGATGAAGTCTGTTGAAACTCAATTTCCTGTGAATTCAAATTAGCGAAGTTGATCGAATTAGAGAGAATGTATAAGTGAAATAGAGTTGCTAAAACTTAAATATTTGATTCGAGAAATGCTTGCCTATAAAGTGATTTGGGTGGAATTTGGGCTGGAGATTGGAGTGGTTTCCGACTAATTAAGCAAGAGATCGCCGAAGTCGAGGTCGCCATTTCGATGAACGGAGTTTCAGCTACGGCGGTGACCGACGAGGATTATGTTTGGGAGATGAAGAGGACATAAACACTTATAACTATGGATCGTTAATTGAACATCGAAACCAGCCCACTGTTTGAGCCCAATTTATAAACCCTCGAGCTCGGACAAAATTTCAACGGACTTTTTAGCAATTGGAGGAACGAGGATTTGAACCGAGTCTATTGCACATCCAAAAAATACACTACTATTAGATCATCGGTGTAACTGCAAATCCACTATTTTATATAAGCCTGATTAGGCAATGGTATTACTAGATAATAATAATATTCTTAAAACTAGACGAAATTCCAGGAATTGCACACTTGTTTGGTTAGCTGTAATAATAAAGTTGGAACGAGAATAAAATTTTTATTCCCAAAATTTGTATTGTTTGGTAAATTGGAATACTAGGAATTATAATAAAATTAAAATATTTCAGGGTTTTTATACGGAGACATGGGAATTTAGTTGCTGGAGTCAAAAATCACAATTCGCGATATTAAATTAAGGTACCGCAAATTTTGCTTTTAAATATTCTCTGCTCTATTCAAGTTTTGAATCAGAGTTAAACCATTGATAACAAATCTCTATCAAGGTAATTATTGCTCCTTTCTTTTTAATTTTCTTCTCCACTTGATTATTTGTGTTGTTCTTGGCTATTTTGTTAGAAAGAATTATGAAGGTGATTAAGTGGTTTTCTTGTTTCTATTAGCTGGGGAGGTTTTTTTCTTTTTTTTCTTTTTTTTTTTTTATGACTGATGGGAATTAATGGATTTAGGGAAATTTTCCCTATTGAATTTGGAAAAATGTTTGATAATTTTCTGTTTATTTTGGAGATTACAGTCTATTTGGTATATGAGATTAAGCCGCAATATTAATAAATAACACTACATTTGGTACATATGATTCAGGCTAGATTTAATAATCTCAAAAGTTTAGTTAATTTATAAGATCAATATTATCTAAAACTTAGTCTCCCCATATATTTAGCAATTTATATCCAATAAAATTACTAATCTCATTATTTACTAATTCTAAAAATTACGAATTCGTCTATTTGATAATTATCATACAAGTATACTTTAAGTTCTCTTGAATCTGGGGATTAGTGTTTGATAATTTTATGTTTGTTTGTTTGATTTTCCATGTTGTTACTGTTGTGTCTTAATGGAGTTTATATCAGCTCCTTTAGGTATTTGTGGATTATGTACATTGTATACTCGTATGGAGTATTGTCAAAATTATTATGTCATCGATATGATATGTTCCCTTTTTATTTGCCCATCTTTTGAATTTATTGAGAGAAAAATTTACTACTACTATTAGACAGCCTGTTGTTTGTTCCAATTCAGATTGAAGCCCAATACTAATAAGCGGCAAAAGGATAACCATGTGGTTAGTGATGAATCTAAAATCACTCGATACTGTTGATTGTGGATCTTTCGAAGGGGTAGATATTGTAAACAGAGAAAAAGCGAATTAAGGGCTCCCAATAGCTAATCTCGGGAGAGATTCCGATACTTAAGTTAGTAATTATTTGAAAGAGAATGTAATTGAAGCAATTCAAGTTATCGAAGTAATGCATATCTGTGAAATTTAATCTTTGGGGTATTTATAAACTATGAGGCTTTATGTAGATTGAATAAGGATTCTTAGAGAGAGTCGGATTAGGATGGCTATTTGCATGTTAACTTGACTTTGTCATTCTAATATTAGGATTTTAGGTATATTAAGTAATTGGGTCTGACTCATTATAGTTCTAATTCAATTCGATATATTTTATCCCTTATCAGTTAGAATTGTAGTAAAGTTATGAGGATGGGTTCTTTTCTTAATTTGGTCTAAAATAAATTGCTTGAATATCTTGGATAATACGTATACCATTTTGAGTGAAGTATTTGTGATGTTTTAACACCATCATGTATAACAATGTGCTACTGAAAATTTTAACAACATACTGTGCTTGAACAAATTTTTTTTTTTTTTGAGTTATTTAATTTCTCTTCTTTAAGTTCTTTTTTCCTTTTGTTTCATAATTTTTTCATTTAAACCATTTACTGTGTTTTTCAGGCTTTATCAATTTTAGATAGACTATTTTATATTTACTAGTTTTAATAGTGTTGGATGGTTTTTATTGGATTTTTTTTGAAGAAAAACAATTCTATATTTCTATAAATTTATGATATTTGTCTATGATTTCATTATCCTTTTGTGATGATTTACTGCTAAGATTATAGATTGTTAAAATTTTATTGGAATTAATATGTTTACATGTTGTTAAGTTTAAATTGAGTTAATTGGTTATAAATTGCTATGGTTTTGTTTTATTTTATTTTTTTCAATGGAATTACATGTGATTCTTAATTTTTTTAATAAATAAATTGATTTTAAAAAATTTAGAAAAATTTAGTTTTAAAGTTTAGAACAAGTATTCTAATAATTAATAAAATCTCATTATTCTTTATTTCCATTTCAGATTTTGCATGCCAAACACATATTTTTTATTCCATAATTTATTTTTCATTCTTATATTTTGCTTATCAAACACCACGTATACAAGATTTACATTCCAATTACTATTCCTGTAATTTCATTCCGATTAAGTTATTTATAATTTCATTCTCACATATCTAGTAACCAAACAAGCCCTTAAGTATTGTTTAGTATAGGGTGAGGTAAGAAATTAGAACTTTATGAGAAAGTAAAAAAAATTAATTTGTTTAGTAATTATGATTGAATAAAATTATTGGGAAGTAAATATCTCCACTTTCTGAGTTTGTGGAAATATCTTCCTTAGGGAAGGTTAGGTAAGTTGGACTCTTTTAGCTTAAATAAATATAAATTGACATATTTACCCTCCATTAAATGAGATTAGAAAATTGGGGCTAAGTATTATTGTCTTTTATATTATTAATTTCTAAAAATGACAATATAAAATCAAATAAAAAAAATTTACTTCCCAAGAAATTATATGCAAACCAAACATACAATTAATTATACTTTTTGGTAAGTCTACTTTCCAAGAAGTAGGTTATGTGATACCAAATGATATCTTAGTATGTATTTTCTCTTGCAATACGAGGATAATATATCAAAACTTCTTAATACACTAAGAAAAATTAGAGATGAGGTCTAAGAAAACATCAATTTCAAGAAGAAACAAATAATATTGAAATCATATTTTATAAAACCTCTTAATTGAATCAAGTATGTATATATATAATTTTTTTTAAATAAATGTATATATATAATTTTGATATATATGGAGATTATTAATTTATATATCAAATGGGATCTATGTGTTTTTTTAAAATATATTATCTCCTAAATTTAACAAATTATTAATTTATCATATTGATCCCAAGTTGAAACTAACTAAAAATATTATTTAATCGAGATTATACTGTATCTATAAATTTTTTTATCAAGATTATGGATTGGCCCCAACAAAAGTTTGAACCTAAAATTGGTCCGTGGTAGATAATATTAAAAAATTATATATTTACTAATAGCTTTTAATTAAAGTTAAGCTGCACGATGTGCTACTCAAAATATAAGTATAGCAGTAAAAGTTCAATGTTTTAGAAAAAAAAAAATTCCTCCATAAATTAATTTTTTTATTAATTAATAAATTATTAATTTATCGATTAAATAATATATCAATTAATTAATAAATTTTTATTGTACCAAAGCAAGAGATTTAACTGTATAAATAGTTATATCAATTACCCTATTATTATTATACATACACATTTTTAGTTTACTTAGTTATATTTATATTTTCATGGAAAATATTAGGAGGCAAATGAGGGGGCAAAATTTTTTCAGCTCGACTTGTTTACTGCTCTACTTTGAATAGACTTTCAAATTCTTCACTACAACAACTCAGTCTTAAAATCCTGCTCTTCTAGGTCCAATCCCACCTCAATTTTCATTGTTAAATTCCTTACAAATCTTTAGATTGTTATGATTTAAGAACAGAGAAAATAAATGAAGGAATAAATTGTTTTATATATCCTTGAGTATATTTTATACAAGAGATAGCTATCTATTTAT
>CATKHJ010857067.1:0-13103 GCA_949750685.1 Vernicia montana
TTATTTAACTTATGTCTTTTTAAAAATATCTTAATATACCTAATTGTTATTATTAATTTTTTTATTAAATTTAAATATCATGATAATTATATATATATATGGGTCAAATTTATTATATATATGAACCAATTAAAAAATAAAAAAATATTAATGTAGTCATTTGATAAGCGCATAATTGACTATATTTTACCTCTTGATCTAGCATGTTTCATCCTTAAAATTGAGTTTAATTTGTTTGTTCAAGTGTTTTCTATAGTTCTTTTAGGGATTCTAATGTTTTTAGATGCCGTGGATCAATATTATCGGAATCACGAAGCTTGGACACGAAATTGGTGAACAATGGACCACATTTTGGGATTTTCTACTGAGTCACGATCTGAGCCATGGGCATGGGAGTGCCCATGGGAGCCATTCTGCTAGATTTACATAGGAGACGTCCGCATAGCCTGAGTCAGGGTCGTGGGTGCCTAAATCCCAGCAGTATATAAAGAAATTTTCTGCAGAATTTCGGGGTTGGTACCTAGGTTTTTGAGCCGACTTTTACACAAGTGACAGGGAGAGTTTTAGTTGATTGTAGGAGAAAAGATCGAAGTTTTAGCTAGATCTAGAAGAAGATTGAAGATGAAAGCGGATATTTCTCATCATCTTATGGAGTGTTTGAGATTTCTTTCTCTTTTCTTTATTTCTTTGTTTTCAATGTCTGTTATGAACTAATTTTATTGCTATCTAGATGTTGAGGAACCCTAATTTCCATTGTATGGATTGAACTGTTTTACTTTCAATCAAATCATTCCTTGAGAGTTTTATTCTTATGATTTATATTTTAATTTCTTTTAGCAATTGCATACTTGTTATTAGGATATTGTTTTCATGTTATTGGGTACAGATACCTTGGCATGATTTGACCACTCATAGGAATAAGGGATTGCTTGGGATACTAGAGATAGGTTTACAAAATCATTTGGATGTTAATTCTTTGTTTTTAATGCTTTGCCTATTTGATATTGTTTGAAAAGAGATTCCTTTCAATTGACTTAGGAAAAATGGGTTAGATCACTCGAGAGAGGTTTTAATCTTATTTCGTGGGAGTCTAATTCTACTCTTGGTTTGGGTTGGTTGATGTTTTATTCATGAGTTACAAGAAAGAATTAGGGGGATTCAACATCTAGATAGGCCTTTACCATTGATAATTTATAATCTTTTATTACTCTTTCCATTGCTTTTATTTAGCAGCGCATACTTTGGTTTGTCTTTAATTCAATTACTTCCAAAATATTGATTCGTTAAACAATAGTCAACATTTGAGCTAGTACTTGCAAATATCTCCAGTGGAACGATACTCTCTCATCACTTTATTACTTGAACGGCCGGTGCACTTGCAGTAGCATGCACAAGAGCGCATCAAGTTTTTGGCGCCATTGCCGAGGGTTACTTCACACCATTAGCAATATAATAGAGATTATTGATTAAACTTTTATTTTACTTGTTTTTAATAATTGTTCTTGCTTGTTGGCTATCATTTTAGGTATTTTCTTTCCTATTTATGACCAGAGCTAGTTCCTCCCATCTACTTGAATTTGATCCAGAGTTAGAGAGAACGTTGAGACAAAAGTGAAAGTAGGAATGAGAACTAGCTTCGGTAGAAGAGGCAACACACATGGAGGAGATAGACTCAGAAGAAGAGATTGAAGTGATGGCAGACCCGCTAAGAACAATGCAAGAGTATACAAGACCCACTCTCAATGGGGCCGATTCAAGTATACGGAGACCGGCAGTTGCTGCAAACAACTTCGAAATCAAGCCAAATGTGATACAAATGGTGCAGTAGACTTGCCAATTTGATGGCTTATCAGATTAAGATACTAACGCTCATCTTGAGAACTTTTTGAAAATTTGTGAAACATTCAAGTTAAGCAATGTCTCAGATGATGCAATTAGGCTGAGGTTGTTTCCTTTCTCACTTCGAGACCGACCAAAGAAATGGCTCAAGTCTTTTCCTGCCGACACTTTTACTACATGGGGTCAATTGGCAGAGAAATTCTTGGAAAAATACTTCCCACCATCCAAGACCACCAAGTTGAGGAATGACATTTCTTCTTTTCTTCAGCAAGATATTAGACCCTCTATGATACATGGGAAAGATTTAAAGATTTATTGAGGAGGTGTCCGCATCATGGCCTTCCACTATGGCTTTAGATTCAAACCTTTTACAATAGTTTGAATTATGCAAGTAAGCAATCCATTAATGCGGCAGCTGGGGGTTCCATAAATAACAAGACACCTGAAGAGGCAAGGGACTTGATTGAAGACATGGCTCTTACAAACTATCAGTGGCAAGCCCTTAGAGACCATAGAAGGATTGGAGGATGTGGTTCACATCAGGCAGACCCGATTACTACATTAACCGCTCAGCTTGAAGCCATGAACTGAAAAATGGATTCCCTAGCTTCATCCTCAAGGGAACAAGTAAAAGTGTTGTTTTGTGATTGGTGTGGTGGTGGACACCAAAGTCAGGCTTGTCAAAGTGGCAACAATTTTGCCAAGACGGAGCAAGTTGAGTATCTTGGAAATACACCTCAAAGGCAATAAAATAACACCTATAGCAATACATATAATCCGGGGTGGAGACATCATCCAAATTTCTCATGGGAAAATCAAAATGCCATAAGACCTTTACCGGGATTTCAGCAACCTCCATTGAGATTCCAAGCCCCTCAACCTCAACAAGCTCCTCCCCCCTAGAAAAAGCAACTTGGAGGAAATGATGGAAAAATTTATTTCTGCTATTCTGCTTCTGAAATAAGGTTTCAAGCAACATAGACTGCCCTTAGGAATCAACAAGCTTCCATTCATAATCTTGAGAATCAAATGGGGCAAATGGCCAAGATGCTTAGTGAACGACCCCAGGGTAGTTTGCTTAGCAATACCGAAGCAAATCTTAAGGAGAAACTCAAGGTAATCACCTTGCGAAGTGGGAAGAATGTGGGAACTGATGAGAAAGAAGTTGAGGTTCAAACATCGAAGGATGAAAAGGCCAAGGGCGAGCAAGTGGAAGAAAAAGAGAAAAAAGAGCCAAGGCCTACTCCGATTGTGAAAGAGTATCAACCGCACATTCCATATCCGGCACGGTTGCAAAAGGACAAGATGGACGCACAATTTGGTAAGTTCCTTAAACTTTTTAAATAGTTACATGTCAATATACCGTTTGTGGAAGCTCTTTCGCAGATGCCCAAATATGCTAAATTCTTAAAGGAGCTCCTCTCTAACAAGAGGAAGCTAGAGGAGGTTTCCATGGTGCAATTGTCCGAAAAGAGCTCAGCCATCATTCAAAGGAGGCTACCTAAAAAGCTTAAAGATCCAGGGAGTTTTACTATCTCTTGTTTTATCGGTAGTCTTGAGATTAAAAAAGCTTTGGCTGATTTAGGAGCTAGCATTAGTGTGATGCCCTATAAATTATTTAAACAATTAGGCTTAGGTGAGCCTAAACCAACACTCATGAGTATTTAATTAGCAGATAAGTCCGTAGTATACCCTAGAGGTATCATTGAGGATGTGTTGGTTAAGGTGAATGAATTTATTTTCCTGTGAATTTTGTCATCATGGACATGGATGAGGATGTTGATGTTTCTCTCATCCTAGGTAGACCTTTCCTAGCTACAGCTAGGGCCATCATTGATGTGCATGATGGAAAATTAATACTTAAGGTAGGAGATGAACAAGTTGTTTTTTAAATTCCAAATGCCATGAAACACCCACTTGCACTAGATGACATGGATTCCAATGACAATATGATTGAGCATGCAACTGTAAATTATTTGTCTAACATTGTTTACAAGGATCCACTTGAGTTGTGTCTTATGCAGGAACATAAGACTTTGGAGACACCTGAAGCCATTAAGAGTCTAGCCTATCTTAAGGCTAGTGAACCAAGGATGAGGAACAGGGCATTTGAGACTATTGAGATGCCAAAAGAAGAAAAAATGAAACCATCCATTGTAGACCCACCGAGCTTGGAGCTCAAGCCACTCCCTTCACATATGGAGTATGGGTTCTTGGTTGAGGGCAGACGGTTGCCAATAATTCTTCATGCCAATTTGTTTGTGGGACAAAAGGCAAGGTTATTGGAGGTCTTGGGAAAACGCAAGAAGGCTATAGCATGGAAAATTGCAGACATCGAAGGTATTAGTCCTTTTTGCACCCAGAAAATTTTGATGGAAGAAGAATTTAAACCTGTGATGCAACCCTAAAGGCGTCTTAATCCTAAGATGAAGGATGTGGTGAAAGCTGAGGTAATTAAGCTTTTTAATGTAGGGATTGTCTATCCCATCTCAGACACTTCTTGGGTAAGTCTGGTTCAAGTGGTACAAGAAAGGTGGCATGACCGTGGTGACCAATGAAAATAATGAATTGATTCCTATAAGGACGGTCATCGGATGGAAGGTTTGTATTGGTTATAAGAAGCTGAATGAAGCCACCAGAAAGGACCATTTCTCACTTCCTTTCATTGACCAAATGTTGGAGAGGATTTTCGGGCATCCATACTATTGTTTCTTGGATGGTTTGTCAGGTTATTTCCAGATCTCTATAGCCCCAGAAGATTAAGAGAAGACTACCTTCATGTGCCCATATGGGACCTTTGCATACAAGAGCATGCCATTCGGATTATGCAATGTACTAGCCATATTTTAGAGGTGCATGATGGCTATCTTTGATGATTTGGTTGAAGACATAATGGAGGTTTTCATGGATGACTTCTTCGTGCATGAGGATTCCTTTGAAGAATGTTTAGTGAATTTGGAAAGAGTGCTTGTCCGGTGCGAAGAAACTAACTTGGTGCTAAATTGGGAGAAATGCCACTTTATGGTGTAAAAAGGCATAATGTTAGGGCGCAAGATTTCTAGTAAAGGCATTGAGGTGGATAGGGTGAAAATTGAGACTATTGAGAAGTTACCACCTCCTACTTTAGTTAAAGCAATTAGGAGTTTCCTTGGACATGCGGGTTTCTATAGAAGGTTCATCAAGGATTTCTCCGAAATTGCAAGACCCTTGACAAGGCTCCTTGAGATGGATGTGGATTTTAATTTTGATGAGGAGTGCCTAATTTCTTTCAACACCTTGAAGTCTAAACTCATCAATGCACCCATTATGTTAGCACCGAACTGGAATTTGCCTTTTGAACTAATGTGTGATGCAAGCGACTTTGCTATCGGCGCAGTATTAAGGCAAAGAAAAGACAAGCACTTCCAACCCATCTATTATGCTAACAAAACCATGACTGATGCTCTAGCAAATTACACTACTACTGAGAAAGAATTGCTAGCTGTGGTTTTTGCTTTTGACAAGTTCCGATCTTACTTGATCTTGTCCAAAGTGATTGTCTACACTGACCATTTGGCTTTGAAGTATCTTTTCTCTAAGACTGATGCAAAGCCAAGATTAATAAGATGGGTATTACTCTTGCAAGAATTTGATCTAGAGATTTAAAACAAGAGGGGGGCAGAAAATCTAACAGCAGATCACCTCTCACGTCTTGAGAACCCACATTTGGAAAAGCTTGAAGAAGAGGATATCAATGATCATTTTCCAGATGAGAAACTCTGCGCCATGGTAAGTCAGGTATACACTTCTAACTTAGAAACTCCATGGTTTGCTGATTATGCAAATTACCTTGCTGCAAGGGAACTCCCAAATGGGCTTTCATATCAGCAAAAGAAGAAATTCTTTTCTGACTTGAAATATTTCCTTTGGGAAGACTCGTTTCTTTTTAAAATTTGTGCTGACAGGATAATAGGAGATGTGTGGCATGGCCAGAGATTATAAACATTCTAAGTCATTGCCACAATGGACCAGCAGGAGGGCACTATGGACCCAGTAGAACGATGTAAAAAGTGCTTGAATCGGGGTTCTACTGGCCCACCTTGTTTAAAGATAGCCACATATTTGTGCAAATCTGTGACAGATGCCAAAGAATAGGTAACATTTCCTCCCATAATAAGATGCCCCAATATGGTATCCTTGAGTGTGAAATTTTTGATGTATGGGGCATCGACTTCATGGGACCCTTTCCCACTTCCTTTGGTAATAAATACATTCTTGTGGCTATTGACTATGTGTCCAAATGGGTAGAGGCTCAAGCTCTACCCAAAAATGATGCTAGGGTTGTGGTAAAGTTTTTGAAAAAACTTTTCTCTTGGTTTGGCACTCCTAAAGCCATCGTTAGTGATAGGGGCACACATTTTTGTAACACACAATTAGAAAAAGTGTTGAAAAGATTAGGTGTTACACACAAACTTGCCACTCCCTATCACCTACAAATAAGTGGCCAAGTAGAGAACACCAATAGGGAACTCAAGAGAATTCTTGAGAAACCCGTAGAGCGCTCAAGAAAAGAT
This sequence comes from Vernicia montana, assembly GCA_949750685.1. NCBI lineage: Eukaryota > Viridiplantae > Streptophyta > Magnoliopsida > Malpighiales > Euphorbiaceae > Vernicia > Vernicia montana. Next base: position 6,393 of record CATKHJ010857067.1, read on the forward strand.
TGGTCTGACAAGTTTGATGACGCTCTATGGGCCTATAGGACTGCTTTTAAGACCCCCCCTTTAGGCACTACACCCTTTAGATTGGTATATGGAAAAGCCTGCCACCTGCCTGTTGAGATTGAACACAAAGTATTTTAGGCCATAAAATAGGTTAACCTTGATCTAGCTGCTACAAGGCTCAAGAGAAATTTGCAGGTTAATGAGTTAAATGAGTGGCGTTTGGCGGCTTATGACAATGCACGTATGTACAAGGAAAGAACCAAGAGATGGCATGGTGCCCGCATCAAACAAAGGCGAGAGTTTCAAGTTGGAGATTAGGTATTGCTATACAACTCTCGGCTTCAAATCTTTCCAAGTAAACTCAAATCTCATTGGTCCGGTCCTTTTACTGTCAAGCATGTATTTCCCTATGGAGCTATTGAATTGACCCACCCAGAAAAGGGCAATTTTAAGGTAAATGGCCAAAGACTCAAACGCTATTTTGGAGGTGAGGTAAAGAGTGCAAAGAAGATTGTATACCTCCAAGATTAGAGTGTTTATTCACTCTAACCTCCAGCTAGTACGATGTTAAAGAAGCGCTGGGTGGGAGGCAACCCACCGTTTTAGTGTTTTAGTTCTTTAAGTTGTTTTTCTTTCATTTTGCTTGTTTCTTTTTGAACTAGGATAATACACTTGTGGTGGAATGTTTGTTTTGTAGGTCAAAAAGGGTGAAAATTTGACTAAGTAAGGAAATTTGGAAGCCCCGAGGTGGCCCACAGGCATGACCCAGGCTATGGGTTAAGATGCAATTTCTGATTTGCAGTCCAGTAGCTTCCCATGGTCTATCCCACGGATGTGTCTCACGTCGTGGCGTAAGGACCACTTTTCAACCTAGTCCAGTAGCGTTCCACGAGGTGGCCCACAAGCATGACTCAGGCCATGGGATCGATTTTTTTATTTAAACTTCTATTTCTCACGGGCACACACTCACGCTCTAATTTTTAAACTTCTCTCAAAATCTCTCGATTCCCTCTCATCTCCTATGATCTAAATCACACACAAACACTCTCAAACTATAATTTTGAGCATCAAAGAACGAATTTGGGCTTTAAGTTTGCATTTTTTCTGCGTTTATTCCAAGATTTTTTGCAAGAATTTCTTCAGCATGTTTGAGTTTCATTTTTCCCATCTTCTATTTCAATTTTTCTTGGGTTTTTCACTACAAAGTTGAATTATTATTGGATTTAATCTAGGGAGATGCTTTGGGTTTGTTAAAAGGCATGATTTAGGGTTTATTTTTGGAATAAATGTTGATTTATGCTTAAATATGTTGCTTATTTGAGAGTGAACCACCCAATGCATATTCTTTTTGAGTTGACTAATGGATAATTGAGTGTTTTTGAGATTAATCACTCAAATTTGTAATGGGCTTTGTCTAATTTGCATATTTTGTGGTTTGAATTTATTGAATACTTGTTGGGGTTGATTTTGTGCTTCGTTGTGTTAGATTTGTTGAATTGCTTAATTGTTTAGATGACCAATTTTCTATCGTTATAATGCTCCATTTTTGGGTACGCTGACGTGCTATATTATTTGGTTGTCTTGCCGTGGGTGGTTTATTTATGTTGTTTTGCAAATATGGGTCTAGGAAAACAACCATTTAGAAGGCCAGAGACACTACCCACTAAAAGGGCAAGGGGTGAGGGGAGTTCTAGAGCCCCATTGCCTACCGCAGCCCCGAATATCAATTTTATCGTCAGACATCCTTGTATTCAATTCATTGACAATGAAGCTAGGGGTAGATTTAAGCAGTTGGCTAATAAAGACTTTGAGCTAACACGAACAATGGATTGGGATTGTATAGAGAGGATTGGACTGGCTGCGGGTATTCGAGAAATGGTCGAACAGCCGGGTTGGAAGCAATTGTTCGCGATATCGAAACCCGCTTTTCGTGATCTCACTTTAGAGTTCTTTTGCACCTTGCAATTTGACAAGAAGTGTATTCGAATGAGTAAGCCATCACTCAAATTTAGGATCAGTGGTCAGAATTTTCACCTTAGTATCAATGATGTTGTAGTGAAAATGGGTTTGTACACTGAGGCTGAATTGGGAACCGATGTGTATCAAGGTTACGAAGTCGACTTTGCTAATGATAATGCACCGAAGGTGGTATGGAAATAGTTTGCTCCGAATGCGAAAGGTTTTGAACCTGGAGTATCCAAAGCTTCTAGTTTTACATCCTTTAATCTCCGGATTATGCACAGCCTCCTCTCCAAGGCTATATCAGCCCGCCAAGAGAGTGAGGGTGTAGTTACCAAGCAAGATTTTTTCTTTTTGATGTGCATGATGGAGAACCATAGGTGCAATCTTACTCATGCTATGGTACATTTTCTCTATAATCAATCTAAGAAAAGATATGCAGGAACATTATTTGGGGGGATGTTTGTGACCAAGTTGGCGAAAAACTTGGGAGTTTATGATACCGTTCCATAGATGACACTGGATGGTATGCCAAAGCTACTTGGCATGGCTACTCTGATTAGAATGGATCCAGAGAAAAATTTCCTGCCTTCACAAGATCCGCCGGCTGCTGACATTCCTTCTACCTCAACTCTTCCGCCTGTTTATTCTGATGTTGGGCCATCTTTTTCAACTGGGCCCTTTATCTCTCCGTTCTTTTTTGACCCTCCTTTCAGAGATTGAGGCCATATTCTAGGTGAGGTGGAGGAGGGTGATAGGAAGCCAACGGAGTTTGAGCGCTAGATATGTCGGCTCAAGAGTAAGATGGGTTGCCTCGAGGTTCAGCAGAATAAACTCTTGGCTGCTTAGTATCACATGATGGACTTGATGGAGAAATATCAGTCAGCCCTTGAGTTTGAGGTGGTGCAGAGGACATGGCTCCAGCAATCCATGATGGAATTTTGGAGCACACAGGGATTTCAACCATCCCAGTAGCCACCACAGCAGCAGCCACCACCACCACAGGAGCCAATGGACAGAGATGATGATGATGATGTGATTGAGTCTTAGCCCCTCCATTCTATCCTTTTATTATCTTATCTTATCTTATCTTTATTTTTCTTTTTTCCTTTTCCTTTATTTTTGCATTATTTTGTCTTTATGGATCTTCTGTTTAGCACTTTCTTGGTCGGTAGCACCTTATTTTGAACATAGCAAGGATGATGACCAGAATTCCTACCTTCCATTCATGCTGGCTAATGACAAGGCAATTCTCTCTCCCTCTCTTTTTTCTTCTTTTCTTTTACTTTGTTCTTCACACATTAGGAACAATGTGTGTCTTAAGTGTGGGGGAGAGGTCTGTATGAATGCTTGTGAATGATGATCTTTCGAATTAATTGCCTTATATTGTGTGATTGTGAATGTCAAGTGAATTGAATTTTGATAATGGTTTGACATGAAATTGTTAATGGTTGAATGGCAATTGCTTATTGATGTATGACTTAAATGAATTGGTCTTTTATTGAAAATCATATATGATAGCCTTATTAGGATTCTGGACTGACAAATCTTGCAAATTCTTAAGTTTGAATCTTTAGTTACATTGTTGAGCACAAAATTTTTCTATGGTCACATTGGTTATGGGTTAGTAGAAATTCTTTACATCTTAGGCTGTGTGATTGTTTTCCTTGAGTTTTATTCTTATGATTTAAAAAAAAAAACAAGTTCAAAGGAGCTTTGAAAATTAAATCCTATTCCGCTGTTTTTGACTCTTTTAAAATAATAAGGGGTTAAGATCATGAATAGTGTTAGTAGCCATTCGAACCTGTGATTCTAGCTGAGTAACCGGGGGTCGGCATCACAAATGTTTACACTCGCAAAAAAGGCTAGTATGACTGTTCCAACAAGTCGAGCTTCTTAAATAATGAGATGAATGCTCTTGAATATAAGAAAAGTGAAATTCAAGGGGGATGGTCATGCACCTTGGAGAAAAATATTTATGCATCTACTGTGCTTGAACTTTTGTTGCTTTGGAATTAGTTGCTCACTTTTGTAACTCTAGATTTCAAGCTTTAGGTTTGTAAAGTTTGTCATAAAATATTTCTTAGTTTGGCTATCATGTTTAAGGATCATTATTTGGTTGAGAATTTTAAGCTATGCAGATTTTGAGTCGTTGCCATATCAACTGTTTGATTTTTATTGTCTAGGGTAGGGGGATTTATTTCTTCCTTTTATTTTGATTCAATTTGCTTAAGGACAAATAAATGTTCAAGTGTGGGGGAATTTGATAAGCGCATACTTGACTATATTTTACCCCTTGATCTAGCATGTTTCATCCTTAAAATTGAGTTTAATTTGTTTGTTCAAGTGTTTTCTATAGTTCTTTTAGGGATTCTAATGTTTTTAGATGCCATGGATCAATATTATCGGAATTTCGAAGCTCGGGCTCGAAATTGGTGAACAATGGACCACATTTTTGGATTTTCTACTGAGTCACGGTTTGAGCCATGGGCATGGGAGTGCCCGTGGGAGCTATTCTGCCAGATTTACATAAGAGACGTCCGCACAGCCTGAGTCACGGTCGTGGGTGCCTAAATCCCAGTAGTATATAAAGAAATTTTCTGCAAAATTTTGAGATTGGTACCTAGGTTTTCGAGCCAACTTTTACACAAGTGATACGGAGAGTTTTAGCTTATTGTAAGAGAAAAGATCGAAGTTTTAGCTAGATTTGGAAGAAGATTGAACTTGAAAGCGGAGATTTCTCATCATCTTTTGGATTGTTTGAGATTTCTTTCTCTTTTCTTTATTTCTTTTTTTTCAATGTCTATTATGAAATAATTTTATTGCTATCTAGATGTTGAGGAACCCTAATTTCCATTGTATGGATTGAACTGTTTTACTTTCAATCAAATCATTCCTTCATAATTTTATTCTTATGATTTATATTTTAATTCCTTTTAGCAATTGCATGCTTATTATTAGGATATTGTTTTCATGTTATTGAGTACATATACCTTGGCATGATTTGACCACTCATAGGAATAAGGGATTGCTTGGAACACTAGAGATAGGTTTACAAAATCCTTTGGATGTTAATTCCTTGTTTTTAATGCTTTGCCTATTTGATCTTATTTGAGAAGAGATTCCTTTCAATTTACTTAGGAAAAAGGGGTTAGATCACTCAAGAAAGGTTTTAATCTTATTTCGTGGGAGTCTAATTCTACTCTTGGTTTGGGTTGGTTGATGTTTTGTTCATGAGTTACAAGAAAGAATTAGGGGGATTCAACATCTAGATAGACCTTTACCATTGATAATTTATAATCTTTTATTACTCTTTCCATTGCTTTTATTTAGTAGCGCATACTTTGGTTTGTCTTTAATTCAATTAATTCCAAAATACTGATTCGTTAAACAATAGTCAACATTTGAGCTAGTACTTGCAAATATCCTAAATGGAACGATACTCTCTCATCACTTTATTACTTGAACGACCTGTGCACTTGTAGTAGCACGCACAAGAGCGCATCATCATTTATATAAATTTTAATTGAGACATATAAAAATACAATAATATAGAAAAAAAAATCGATGAACTCAACTTTTATTATATATATATATATATATATATATATATATATATATATATATATGGAAGGTGATATTGACACTCTCTAAAAGGTTTATGCTACTCCTATTATGATTTTTATCTCTGTAATTGATTATAATACTCTCTTATTTTCATGTATATTTTAAGAAAACTTCTTAAAATAAATTGGCATTCCATATTTATTAACTTTATAAATCACTTTCAAATTTCTAAAAGTAGAGTACTATTTATTAATTTTCATAATTATTTTTTATTAACTCCTACAAAGAAGAGGGAAAAATATTTTTTTAACACATTTAATTTTCCTAAACACAACAGTTTTTTTTTTTATTTTTTATTTCAACATTACACTTTTGAAAAATAATTTTATTTTTAAATATTTAATCAAAATAATATTAATGCTAAATAGTGGTGATATTTTTTTTAACACAATTTCCTTCAAAATGGTTTTTTTTTTAAAAAAAAAAGTGGTGATATTATAGATAAATTTTAAAAATAATTTTTTATTAATAAAATTTTAAAATATATTTATTGGTATTTGTTACTTTTAAATTTATTATTTAGCTTATAAAAAAATAATACTGTAAGTTTTTTTTTATTTTTAATTTTTAATTTAAGGTCATAGCTTTTAAATTATTTGTTACTTTTCTAAAACAATTTTTCCTTAATTAAAAAATATTATTTTTTATTTTGTTTATAATATATGAAAATAATAAAGTTCATACCATATAACATATTTGTTTTTGAAAGAGTTTAATATATTAAAAAAAATAAATAATAAGGAGATTAATTAACAATCTTATAATTTTGAAAAGTTAAAAAATGATTTATGAAATCAATAAAAATTTATATGGAATACTATTTTTAAAAAAAAAATTATAAAAATATACATAATGATTGAGGATAAAAGGGCATTATAAGCAATTACAAAGATAAAAATAATAGTAGGAGTGCTAAAAAACTTTTTTTGGAGTATCAATATGTAATACCCCGAATATTTATGTAAGACTTCTCATTAAGTATGTAAGTGAATTTCAAGTGTATATTATGTGTATGAATGATTGTGGATTGAATTCCTTGTGAAATGGAAGTTAGATTGTGGAGCAGAGTTGCAGGACATAAATAGCGCCCGCTATAAGGATGTCGCGACCGCGACATGTGTTTCG